>JAUZND010057709.1:0-18580 GCA_034780555.1 Coelogynopora nodosa
ATAGAGAATGAAATTCTACATATTTTAGAAATAAAAATGGAAAGAAAGGATGTATAATTGTGGATATTATGTAAAAAATATGGATTTATTTTATATTAGGGCCTACCTGGGCCACAAAATAGCCTTTATTAACAAAAATATAATCATAAGAGCAAAAAATTATACATCAACAGAAGGGGAATGAAATTTTATATATTTTAGAAATAAAAATTGAAAGAAAGAATATATTATTTTAGATTTTATAGGTTAATTTACAGATAATTACTTAACAGGGTACCCCAAATACCCTGGCACTCACCATTTTAAGGTGACCATAGGGTATATAATAAAAAATTATATATAAGTATATAACAAAATAATATATAGAACAATTGTACCTATTTAATAAAAAAAAAATAGTAGAAATTGAACAAATAGAAAAAAAGATATGACAAATTATATGAAAATTTCATCATCATTTTACATTAAAAAATCACAGAAGTACCTATCTAATAGTACTATAATTACCTATGCAATTTGACCAAAAAACACTATTCTTTGTTACTTATAAATAGTCATAACTTTTTTTTTAGTTGACCAAATGGAAAAATAAATATATATTTGGAATCAGCAAACCTTATTCTATCTTTTTCAAAAAATATTTTGTTTAAATACACTGATTTTAATTTATGACCTAAGTGCTTATTATAATTTATGGCCCTGGGTTTTAATTAAATTAAAAAAATTATTCATTCTATTTATCTTCTGACTTCGTCTTCTGTATTAAAATTACGATTTTTCAGTAATTGTTATTATCTAATTTGAATTATTAATTAAATTAAATATATATATAAATTGTTTGTTTCAGTAAAAATTATTTAATCTAATTAATTAAGATTTATTTTAATAATCATTTTAATATTAATAACTAATATACTGAATAATAATTAATCATATATGATATATATTACACTTACTGTGTGGGTATATTTGTCCACAAATTGTTAAACTATTCTACTATGGTACATTGGGCTGTGTAAGATAAGGTAAAGGGAGAAAAAATTGAAAGAAACAGTTTTGTTAAGCAATTTCTGGTTTTTGTGGAGTTTAAGTTTTATTATCTAATTGAGTGTTGCTATTTGCTATTTAAACCTGCCATGCTAATTAAGCCATAGGCATAATAGCATTAGTCACACCACTTAGAAAATTATAAATAAAGATCAAAGTAATATGTATTTAACACTATGCAACAATTATAATGTTTGAAGTTGTGTTTTCTAACTCATAAACTATGAAGATCAATACATTTTTCAAAAACATTATGCCACTTCATCTCAGGACTATTATCATTTGGTCGAAATTAATGGAGTTATTCATTTTGTCAAGTATTATTATAATATATACAGTAGATTTCAAATCTTTACTGATTTTCTCCAAGATATCAGATGCTAGCAAGTATTTATTTTTTCTCTAGCCATTTAATAATTTTTTGGATCATATTGGCAATAAAGCTTTGACAATTGTGTGAAATTGCTAATAATTTCATCTCCATTATAGCATAAAGCTAATCCTTGACAAACAAAAATAGAATGCTCTCCAAAATGATAGTAAATATGTGGTGGTTTTCTGTGACCTCAGAAGCATCAGAATCAAAAATACTCTTTCCTATGTCATTTCCTAAAGTAATAATATGATCAACTGCTTCTTTATGTGAATGTTAAGAGGCATGATTCTGAAAACATGTACACACATTTTTCCAGTAAGAAAATCTATTTAATTAATACAAAAACAGTATCAGCTTTACTGTGACAGTTTATTCTTAGTACTTGCTTGGTTACAAATAGAATAAGTACTGGAATCAGTCTTCATTAATCAATCAGTAGTTTTATTATAGTCTAAAATCAGAAACAAATCAAACTGACTTTGATATTCTTCTATGAACTTTTTGTTAAATAAATTAATTTTTGTGTCTGAAATTTATGCTTAGAAGCAGTTTTTTTTCTTCAAAAGATTTAAATGTAAATGGAGTTGGTTGATTTGGTTTCAAGATGCCAGCTAAAGAAGTAGAAGCATGATTTGATTGAACATTGAGGACACCATCAGAGACAAGAGTCACTAGACTAGCACCAGGAGTAGGCCCTGAGACAGGACTCACCAGACTAGTGCCATGAGTAGGCCCAGAGTCAGGAGTTACCAGACTAGTGTCAGAATTAGGTCCAGAGATAGGAGTCACCAGACTAGTGCCAGGTTGAGGCATTTTTTTCCTGCAACTGGATGAGTGATGACTTTGTACATATCGAACAGTTTTTGTAATTTTACTGCTACAGCATGCTGTTTTAAGTATTTCTGTTTCATCTTGAGCATTCTCTCTACATAAGACATTCTTTGTAACAAATTCAGATTCAAAATAAAATAATTATAGGGATCAAAACATGGTAATCTGACCACGGCATGGGCCTATTTTATAATAGTTATATATTAAATATTGTACATCAAAATAATTTTATAGCAATATAAATATGAAATTGTAAATCTTTTACAAGAAAGGAATAACATTTTGGACTAATTGAAGTAATTTAGAATAAATTCATTAGTATATTTTGGATCTACATTAAACATTATGTGTATTTAAAAAAACAAAATGTTTTTAGGATAGAATTATTTGTATTAGATTTAACATAATCACTTTTTAAAGTAATAAATGTAAATTTACAATGTTTTATTAGTAAAATAGATAGAAGCCAGTGTATTATTATAGAATTATTATATAAGTGTATTATAAGTAACAACAATATTGACGAATTTTTCTAATCAAAATTGTGTATTTGTTTAATAATTCGAAATAGGTATATCAGTATAATATTAAAATTAAATATCAACAACTAACTTACTAACTTCAAATTGATATGAACATAAAAAATGTGGCAGTGGTTTGAATGTCTGTCAATTTAAAGAAAGCAATGAGGTATATTACATGGGTGTACAATTCTCTTTTCAAAACCATCATTTATATAATAACAAATGGAAAACCCTACACATGATAGTACAATGAAAAGAATGCCATTGCATCACATCAAAATAAGAAAGAGGGAAGAGAATAACTTGACAATGACTCATGTCTCTCTTACACAATTAATAGGACATATGCATCACAACATTAAAATTTACTGCACTAAAACATATAGCACATATATCACTATTTTGCATATTACAAAAAGAGTTCTCTGCCTCCACAATAATATAAAAAGGACACACAAACAGTTATAATGAATATATATGTGCATGCCATGTAATGTTAGTGCAATATAAGTATACATAAAACACATACATTATGTATGTGTAATTTTATGATCATTTAAAATGATGTATTCCTTTGTTTAACATATTTGTATAATTTTTTAATACATCATATTTTAATGGCTTGACAAAAAGGGCATATACTGGACAATATTCATTGGGGTAGTTCAGACCCATTCTGCTGACCATGCTTTGGGCGAGGATTTTTAGATTCTTGTTCTATTTGTCCTCACATATACTTATGTGCATGATATTTGACCATATCACATAATGTGCACATTTTTCTGTATTTTTTCCTGCTTTTTGATTTTTTGTAATGTACAAAACATTAATATTAATAAATAATTGTACAATTAATATTTTAAAATTAAAATAGTGCTGTGAAGTCCCAAGCATTATGATAAGATTTACAAATAAAATAAATTGTGTATACTTATTATACTTGGTATATGTATTTTATTTGGTATAATATAAATATATTTAATATAATTTACAAATATTGATATATTTTCTATGTTACTACTTTATTTTATTGTGCAAAGTATATGTGAGGGCAAATAGAACTGAACTAAAATCTAAAAATCCTTGTTCAGGGACAAAGATCGACACCAATATATTAATAAAATTATTTTATTTGTTCTATTTTATTTATCTTAGACTTTTCTATATAGTAAGTATTAACTATACTTTTTATTATTGAAATAAGTTTCTCACCCTGATAATAATTCTTCTTTTTTTGAAAATGTCTGGTATATATTAAGGTTAGCAATATTTGCAGTGTGACCTTACCAGAAGACCTGTGTATGATTTAACTGTTTGTAAGTAGTATCATGCAAGTAGTATTCAGGTTTACAACTGAGTGGGACATCAACCTAAATGGTCACATACATTTTGTGTTATTAATATTTCATGCATGTTAAGTGTGTAATGAAACACCACACTTTATTTAAAATGTATTCTTATCTGCAATGTGATTAACCTTAGTTTTAACCAATAGTCGAGATTTTACATTTAATATAACTTTTATGTTAGTATATCAATATAACCATACACTATGAAAAAGAATAAAATTAGAATTATACTGCACTATAAATAGATTTTATGATATTAATTTTTTTTATAAATATTTATTTTAAAATTGTATGCTCCACTTCTATGCTCCACTTCTATGTAGGTCGTATGCTCCACTTCTATGTAGGTCGTATGCTCCACTTCTATGTAGGTCGTATGCTCCACTTCTATGTAGTATGCTACATTTCTATGTTTAGAAAATTAAGCTAAAATCTATTAAATTATCACAAAAAACGTGGTTCATCCTTTGTTAGAAAAGATATTTGTATCTATTGTAAACTTCATTATTTATGATTTATTATTAAATAAGTGTATCGTTATTTATATTGGTTTTCCACATTTTGTAATTTTAGATAACAATACTGGAACGTTTGGTATTTGATTTTCTTGGCTACATGTGGGTGCCTATTATAATGGGAGTTGTGGATACTGTTTTTGTTATTACTGGATTATTTGCTGCAGCTCAGTATCGAAAAAAGTGTTCAATTGTGGTAAGTTATCCTGCTTATGGCATTTTTATCTGTATTGCTTTTATTACCACTGTTTCTTTTAATGCGTATAATAATGTATTTTAATATTGTATACCAAATCATTGATTTCTGCTAAAAAATTAACATGAGTGTTAAAACCATACCTGAACTGCTTTTCTCATTGGGGGGCAAAATTTACCCTCTCCCCCTCTTCTTTCTTTTTTTTCTCTGCTTTCTTTTCAACTTCATCTTCCACTTCAACTTTTTTCATCCCCCTTTCTCTCTTTTTCTACCCTCTACCCCTTTTTTCCGATTTAACCATGTCTCCTTGTACAGGCTTGGTTTGTCGTGTTCTAGACAGTTTTATATTAGTATATTTAATAATGTTCTTTTCTTTTCATTACAGTACATCGTATGGATTATCATTTGGCTCAGTTGGAACATCTTTATTGTGTGTTTCTATCTGGAGATTGGAAGTCTGTCACTTGTAAGAATTTGCTGTCAGTAAAATTATCTATATTTGATTTTAAGTAGTGCATTTTCGTTTACTGTTGAACCAGTTTTTCTGCCGAAAATGTATATCATTAAATGATTTCTACAGAATGTGTATTGTGCGTTTGTTTTATAATGTTTGATGGTAAAATATTAATCTAATATTAGCCTGATTATATAGTAATACATTCTAAATTGTCTGAAGAGGTAATATTATAATATAAATAATGATCACGTTAATCATTACATTATAGTTCATAGTCCATTTGATCAGGACTATAATAATTCTGTGTGAATGTCTATATATTCATATCCATATCTCTCTATGTGTTAACATTGTCTAGATTAAGATTGCTTATTCTGCCTCAACTTAGCTAATTTAGCACAGGTTTTCCACGTAATCTAATTTATTTATGAATTATTTTACTCTGTTTTTCAATTATTTTTCAGTCTCAAATATAAATTCAAGAATGATAGTTATACTGGCTCTTACAAGTCTGTTATCTTAATAGTATTTTTAGTCGTTTCGATGTAGAATTTTATAAAGCTATTCATTACATTGGTAGTTATCAACTAAATCCAATTAATAAACCACATATATCAGTTTAGTCTGATCATGTTTCCATTCTTTCACTGAAATCATTGTTTATATTGAATATTTTATTGTATTGTCATTTATATTGAATATGTTATTATTTTTGTTGAATATTTGTTGTGTTCGGACAACGTTTTTCTAATAAATAATTGAACAATAAGTAGCTGATTAAGTGACACTCACTATACGACATGACTGTATATATATGTAATTCGAAATAATTTATTGTTCCTCCAGATTTAAAATATTATTGACAGCAAATTTAATAAATTACGCTATATAGAATTCAAATATTAATAGTTCCAATAGACTCATATTTAATTGAATGTCACCCTTTGATGAATTATTAATATTTTTAATTAAGTTAATTTCATTGATTGTCAGAAATCAATAATAACGTGCTTAAACTTAACAAAGATTTTCACAAAAAAATTGCAACAATCTTTGTGCTGAACTATACAATTATATTTCCGGTATTTTTAATGAAATGGAATGTTCCGGAAATTAAAACGTCATAAAAGGAAGGATCACATTCAAAAATATGAAATGTTATCTTTCATCTGAATTCAATGAATAATTTATAGATATACTTCCATTGAAGCCCTCAAAAGATAGCATTCGTGGCTATATTGCTAAATTTTAATTAAAAATGGACCGTAAATGTAAATCCCTTCCTACCTCCCACCTTCCCTCCCTTCCTCCCTCCCTCTTTCCCTCCCTCTCTCCCCATTCCTTCCTTCCCTCCCTCCTCCCCTCTTTCCCTCCACCATTTCCTCCCTAACTTCCCCCCTTCCCTCCCTCTTTCCCTTCCTCCTTCCCTCTCTCTCTCCCCTCTACAGAGCCAACCAGTTTTCACCCTGGGTCTACAGGGCAGTCAGTCCTGGTGGAGGGAGCACGGTATTGGTTGTCATGTCAACTACACGTCCTCCACCTCGATACCTCTTGCCACCTCCACGGTCGCTAGTTCCTCTTCCATTCGTGTTCATGTCGACGGTGGTGGATCCAGGTCGTTTGTGACGGGTTGTCTTCTCCGCTACACCTTCGTTGAGATCATTCATGCGGTTGTGCAGGCTGTGCTTTGTGTGGGTGCTTCTTCTTCTGCTACTTACTCATTTTCATATGTCGTTTTAAACCTATAATCACCAAAGAGGTGGAGTCTTAGCATGTACTACTCAAAGTTTTCTAATGCGGTCGCTGTGTCATTTTCAGTAATTGCCTAATTCATTATGCATTTTTCGACTTTATAGAATTTCTAATAATTTATAATTAACAGTTACCAAGTATAATATGTTTTGAGAACAAATTATCTTTTAGAATCACCACCACATTGTTGTCCACTAAGCTGAGTAACTAATTCTGGCAGTTGTAGTTTTTTTAACATAAATTTATAATAAATTTAACAATATCATTAATTGAAATTCGATTATGTCATTGATTAATAGTCAAATAGTATTCCAACATTTATTTCAACTTGTAATGTTACTAAATGTAATGCAACTAATTGTTTCATGAAATCATTTTGAAAACTAATTGTTTCATGAGGTGGTCTGCGTTCTTAACAAGCAAATTATTGTTTCCGTTTTTAATCTTTTGCAGAAACGGTGTTATATAAGTTTATTAAATTAACCTATTTTACATTATAAACGCATTCAATATAGTCTTTTGAGATTTACAAAAAGCGATTGAAATTTAAATATACTTATTTTATCATCTGTGTAAGCCAGTGATTGGACATAGTTTTATGGATACGATCTACCCACTGTTTCGGTTTTAGCATTCGATTGTATGAGTTAAGAAATATGTATTTATCTATTTCCTGGTTGCCTTAATTATAACGGATTATTATCAAATTATGGCAACTTTCATTTCCAGATCATATCACTTCTGGGGAGTTATTCATGGATCACGGATTTGAGATTGCAGAAACAGTCCGGTATGTATTAAATCCTTCACGTTCTATATCTTTAATTGTTTATACTATTTATTAATGTTTTAACGATTGAGAAAACTGCTTTAACTGTATTAATATTGGTTTAAAAACACCCTCATGGGTGCTATTTATATAATTCGAGAGGAGTCCCTAGTAGTTTTAAGTTGATCTGAATTGCCGAATATATTATTTGAATTCAAAGTGTCAAATTATAATATCAGAGCACACTTATCATTTGGTAAATTATTGATATCTTCATAGAAATAACCATTATAAATGGTGTATATAGTAATTAGTTACGATACATCCAGTATTATCACTTAGCGATTAATATTTTTATCTAATTTGTGCCTCTATTATGCTGTATAAACACAGTGAGCAAGAATCTGTTTTTCAATTTAATTTGATATTTGTTTTAGAAAAGATCTGCGTTCCCGTGATTGCGCTATGGTCACGCTTAATTAAATATTCCATGTTTAATGCTAACATCATTTTAAAGAGCATAAATACAGACTGTTCGTTTTTTGTTTTTGTGTGTTTTCTGCGACTTTGTAAAACAATACATATTTCATTGTTTTTTGTAAATATTTGAATAATTATGAATAATGTATTCAAATTTGTAATATTTCCTCACGAAAAATATTTAATTTAATAACGTCGTGTTGAAAAAACCCAATACAATTGAAGGGAGAACATATTCGCTCTCACATAATATGCACAACTAACGCGGTCTTCGGAACCTGAGAGAAATAAATCAACTCATGTTGAACAAGCTTCAGGGATCACTCTTGGCGTAATTCACTATTCTGACTCTCACTGTTTTAGTTTCAGCTATTGATCTAAGTGTTGTATCCAATTGATTATTAATAAACTTATTGATTGACTTGAATTGTGACTACTTTGTTGTGCAATAAGTTAAAATAATCCATAATTGCGGAAGTTTAAACTATTGTTGACCGCTATATTTATAAAAAAATAATAATATATTATACAACATAACAAGTATAGTGTACTATATTTGGATGTACTATTATGGTAGAACTGAAGTAATACTAAAGAGGCACCGCCTGGCCCGTATAGTAGTTCCTCTGTTCTACATAATCAATCATTATTGACTTAATTCGTGGTTTAACCTATTGCTACTACAATAGACCTAGTAGTGATGAGACTGACTCATATCAGTACCATTCTTTGTAGACAAGAAGAGATGGTATAGTACAACAGTGCAGTGAAATGCGCCATTATTCTTATTGTTCACTTTAGCTCGCTCAACTGCTCTATATGTTTGAGACATAATTGGGCTTTGATTCAGCACTTCTCGGTGGTCAGATGAGGTAAAGTAGCTAGGTTTTACTACCACTTCTATTCTATTCAAACGTAGTACTTGTAGCCCGCATTTCATTTCACCACGCTAAGACAGTCACTTATTTGAGGAGCGACTCCCTCTGTATTTATAATAATATAAGCATTGTATCAGACGAGTCACTAATAATCATATTTATTCATATGATATGCAAAAAGTATAACGTATTTGAGATTAAAATTAAATTTATTTAATAATAATAATTTTTATTAAAATTTATTATTCATTTTATTAATTTATTTTCGCACCTTCTAAAGTAGTAAATACGCATAAAACAAAATAGCGAGTGAAAGAGCAAAGAAATATACAATTAACTGTAGAATTGCCATAAGAAACTGAACCACACTGATAGCGAAGAATGCCCCCAAGTAGCGGAATGCACGCATCTTCAATCTCTCATAAATCATGCCTCCAAGCGAAGTCAGCACTACCAAGGTCAATAGAATCAATAGACGCAATCCACACTTGAGCACTTTTTTAACTTGACTAGTACAGTATATGAGACTATGTAAATGGAACCTGTAGTTAATGCATGTGATTCCAATACCGGTTTCATGGTTGTATTTCGCGATATGAATACCTTCCATAATACACAAAATGATATCCAACAACCTGGAACTTCCATAACAGATTAGTTCGCAACAGATGGAACCTGCCGCGATTTCCTCTTCATTCTGATCTTTCTCGGAAGACTTAATTCCCTTTGACTGTTTCTGGTTTGATCTTGGTTTGATCCATGGGTTGAACTTGGGTTGATCCATGTGGTCCGTTTTGTAGTCAATAATAGTATCAGGATGTCTTCTAAATATCTGTCATAGGGACACATCGTTGTTCTGTTTATTATAATACTAACATTAACATGCGGTGGTAATCTATTCTCGATAAAAGTCGAAGACTAGTTGACTGTCTGATGACACTTACCGTTTGCAGTCATAGTTGTCATGGTTATGAGTAATCAATGATGACAACTTTTACTTCGTAAATAAGGTATTTATTCTTATCTAATATACGGGTTACCCATAACATATCGTAGTATATAAAAATTCGTATATAATTTAGATGAATGCACATTATGTCCTTATAGAAATTGTCGTATATAATTTGTAATGTTATATTATCTAGTGTCGTAAACATAAACACATATATAATAAAACGTATACAAAAGGACGTATATTAAATAGTCGTAACTATAATTTGTCGTATAATTTAAGTCAACTATATATTACATAAATTTCATAGATTCAAAAATTATATGAATAAATGTGTTATTTTATAAAGTTCATTTCTTCCATAATAATTAAAACAAAGAAATATTCTTCGTCCCCTCTGGCCATACAAGTAGTCATTAACTACAAATGTCTTTATTGGATTACCTTCACTAATCCATAACAAATGTATTTATTAGCACAAACTCACAATGACATAACTATGCATACTAAATAAGATCGATTACATAAATGTATAATCATTAGAAGTAATTTGCAATAAGTCTATTTAATGTTGCAACATTTATGTATGCCAACATATCCGTTATACGAAAATGATATACAACATTTTTATAATACGATATTTTGTATTACGACACAATCTATACGACAAAATGTATTACGGCATATTATATTACTAAATTTCATATAATACGGCATTACAGTATGAACCCCTAATGTACAAGGTGTTTGCTACTGAAGAAAACCGAGAATTAAGTTTTTTTTTGTGTTTGTTGAAATTTGTATTGCTTTTATATATAAAATGTAAATCTAAATAGTCTGATTATGAATAATTATCACACATATTTTAATAAAAATAGTAAATTCTTGTGCAACAGATGTGTAATTTTAATTGTTTCGTTTTATCGGTTTTGACTTTCAAACTCTTTATAAGATAATTAAACTATGCTGCTAATTTTTCCTTCAATAAAATTATACACCATTTTAAATCAATATCTACTATTTCAAAAAATTGCAAAATGCTCCGCACTGAGTTTTGACTCGACAGTTGAAATGTGCTGCGATGGCGGGCTTTCGTATCTACTTTTATTTCTGAGGATCTTCAGGAAGTTAGCCCTACTTCAGGAAAACTTCTTTGACCAGTAACTGACATTTTAAATACTCTTATGTTTTTACAGATGCTCAGCAGATACAAAATGGTCATCCCTGGTATTTTATACAAAACCTGTTATACTCTATAATTGTATAAGGGAAGTCATCCAGTGTGGAAGATAACGTTGGTTACATGAAGTGACCATTAGATGACATTAATTATAAAGTACAACAAGACATATTCTAACTGTTTATATAGTTACAAAGTGGTCTATTTTATATCATGTTGTTATCATTTAGCAATCCTGGATCCATTGTTGATGTGTTCAAGGGTACAATAATACACTAACATTTGAAACTAGAATTTTAAACCGCTGATGTTCCTGCCTGTTATTTCGAATTTTCTCAAAATCAATAAAAGCGTCAAATTTTTAGTTCCGACCATTCAGGTGGGCGGGAGGGAGGGTATTTTGTAAAACGTCATGATCAATGCAAGACGATCTACAGTTAGTTTGAAAATAAATAAGCAAAATTTTGTATAAAAATGGTGTCATCCATTTGGTCAGCTATCAACACATGGACATTATTGTATTTGAAAGTTGCATATATCGAGAATCTAGAGTTGATCCTTCTATACAACTTCTTATCTTCTACACCAATCACTCAGGTATGGTGAAGGGGTCGATGGAGTTCATAGAATCTAGAGTTGATCCTTCTATACAACTTCTTATCTTCTACAACAATCACTCAAGTATAATGAAGGGGTCGATAGAGTTCATAGAATCTAGAGTTGATCCTTCTATACAACTTCTTATCTTCTACACCAATCACTCAAGTATAATGAAGGGGTCGATAGAGTTCATAGAATCTAGAGTTGATCCTTCTATACAACTTATTATCTTCTACACCAATCACTCAGGTATGGTGAAGGGGTCGATAAAGTTCATAGAATCTAGAGTTGATCCTTCTATACAACTTCTTATCTTCTACACCAATCACTCAAGTATAGTGAAGGGGCCGATAAAGTTCATAGAATCTAGAGTTGATCCTTCTATACAACTTATTATCTTCTACACTCAGGTATGGTGAAGGGGTCGATGGAGTTCATCAACATGTCCCTCGGTCGTCAATCACGTGAATTCTCCCATAGCAACGGCGGCGGCTCCAGTCTGGGCCCGGGCAGCTATCACGTCGCCAGTAGGAGCACTCTGAATACGGCAACCATGGATACCAACACTAACAGTTATCCGCGAGGTACCAATAGCACTCTACCCCTGGCAACAGCGACAACGAATTCTCACCATAGCGGCGGTGCTGGTTCTGGCCACTCAAGTAGGGGCAAGACGAAGCACCGAGGCCGTGGTACCACTCCCCCACTCTACACGGCATCGTTGCCATGGGTAACGGTGGGGGCGGTGGAGCGATCTGACAGTGATGCCGCCTTGAGTGGTGACCAGCTGCCGACCTATTCAATGGTAGCCAATCAGAATGGTCCCGCAGCTCTCCTCAAGCCATCACAAAGGCCGGTGTCGTCGTATATGGGTGGTAGTGGTCGTATGCAGCATCAGCGGGGACAAGTATTTCAGCACCCTCATTTGGAAAATAGACAGCAAGACTTTGTGGGATTTGTTGGCAGTGATGAGGTGATTGTTTGATATTCACCCAAGATGTAACAAATTTGGGGGGAGGGGGTCAAATTGATTTGTCTTGTTTTGACAAAGTTCTTTTACTGAATACTTTGGTGACGTCGGCACTACTCAAAATTAACGGTATTTATTTTAGCCTGTTATTTTCATTGATTACTGACATCCTGTTACACTTACTGCAAAGTTACATTATGGTTAACTCATTAATTATCGAAATAGGCTCATACGGTCTGATACATTATAATTAGCCAATCTTTGTCACTAAATTGACGGCTATTGGAGCGTCTGATTTCAGAAAAACTAATGACATATTTGGAATAACTTAAAACCTGCAACATAATCTTCTAAATTAATAAGTAGTATCTTATCTATCTGCTTTGGTTAAATTCTTAATGCTTAATTGACCCCCCCCCCCCTTCATCTTCCCGTTCAATAGTCTTCCATCACTACCCGCTGTTGCTAGGGGCAAATTTTGAACGTTTATTGAACGTCTTAAACCTTTCCATTCTTTCTTGATATGGTTTTTACATGACGAGGATGTTGGTGTTAAACATCAAACAAACATAATTCTTATTTGTATCACACACACAATTAAATGCAAATAGTGCGTTAGTGACAAAATGTAGATCTTTACTTTGCCGTATATTATAATCTTTCAGTTATTACAAAATATTTTCTAAAAGGTTATTGAAATTCAATGTTTATATCGAAGAAATGCATGCATTTTAGTAACTAGAGAACAATCTTTTTTAAAGCCACATAAATTGTTATAGTCAACTAAATAATTGCACGTCTCGCACATATTGAATACATTATAATTATGCAAATCCAGAGATGTTTGTAGCATAAATTTCTTTAATAAACTTTGCCATGCATCAACCACGCAATGTTAATTATACATTTGATCAAAACACAGATGACCTACATTTCTTTTTCAAACTTCCAATTTTTATCAACGACTGATTTCGAGAACATTTTACTTTACTAGTATAATGGCTTTTCCATTTATTAATATTTTTGTAACTTTGTCATCTTTGTAATTTTATTGCTTATATTTTGCGTATTCTTTTATACTCATTTTAATGTTCCCTTCAAATTTTCTGATTGTACATAATATTTGTACCTTATTCGTACCGGTAATCTTTTTACACCTGAAAATATGTTTGTTGACTGACCACCGAATCTCCTTTGATTCCAATCTTCTTTCTATTTAAACTGTGTCGATGTTGCTCTATTTATAGATTTTTTAAATATTCCTTCCTTTAATAATAATAATCCATGATATTTATTAATCTTCCTATTTTTGTATAAATGCCACTTCTGTATTTTACTGTTATTTATTAGATGTATCAATTTCGTTAACATAATTTATTCTGCTTCTTTGTTTTGATTGTAACTTGCCATTTTGACCTAATTAATACACTATACTGTAAATATAACTTCTTAGCTATAATGGAAGCTAATCTATTTGAATTGGTTCATTTTCGTACTGCACTGATACTGCTGAATGTGTTATTGTCCAACTTGGCTGACTATAAACGAGTTAAAATGAAAAACCGAAACCAATTATAATAGAGATGATTGTAGCGGGTACGTCTAACACAAGACCCACTCACTGACCCTTGCCTGACGTAAAAGTATAGCGATGGTCTGACTATTTATATTTCGTTTTTGTCACATATGTTTCCTATTATGTAAATAAATATTTATTCTACATCTTTAAAAAAACGAAGTATTAATATTCAGTTCGGAGTTTTATATGACAAAGTTTATTTCTAACAACTGACACGGATAATGTAATCCACAAATGTGACATTGAAGCTGTAGTGTATTTCATGTCAATTTACCAAGCTTTTATTTCACTTAAATTCTAACGGTAGTATTAATCATATAGTCGGTTTGGTAATGTTGGACACATATTAGAATCGTATTTATTACTTTCAGGCTATACTTGCCAAATATAAAACTAAAATTCTTCTTTCAATTCTTTTTAATTGTGATCTGGTCTGTCCCTATAGTTACGTTTTTGCCTTCTTGATTTAGTAGGCTGTCTGGAGAACTTGATGACGTATTATATGTCTCAAAAATAGTGTCATATATCCTTACGTTTTTTTTTAAATTTGCCCATATCAAAATGTTTGAAAATGTTGACTGAAACTTACATTAATCACTATATTTCCATCCTATCTAATAGTTATAAAATTTTGATTATTTTGAGATATATACTCATTTATTTTGGTATGTTTTAACTAAATGAGTTATAAACTATTTTAATTTAATAGGAAAATCAATTGAAATGTGCCAAATACAATTATATCGCCTCAAAATCGATAAAGACAGAAAATAAATATTTAAAATTGTATAATATTATAATGCTCTTATAAAGGACTGTCCTTACGTACCCAGAGTATTTGTCATAATGATATTTAATCGATTTAATTAAATCGATTTAATGATTTCAATATTCGTCAGAGTTTAGATTAAAATATATTTTAATTTTAGACAATGTCACAAAAACTATAGAAAGAATACATTAACTTTTTAATCTAGATTATTAAAAGATTATATATAAGCATCCTGTTTTGTTGGATGCTTATAACGCTTCAAAACGCTGATCAGATCCGATGCATGGGTATTATAACTGCGATTTTTGTGCAAAAGTTTCGAAACTGCGCGAATGGCCAAAATAAATGTTGTGTACGGCTATTTATAAATAAAATTAATTTGATTGTATTGTTTTTGCATTATTATTATCCATTTTATCAATCAATTAAATTATAGTAATTATAAACAGTTCTAGATAATTATCGGAACTATTATTTATGTATCGAAAATAATCAAAACCTATTTCAAATCTAATTGGTTACTATTAAGACTATATATATAAAACTAGTATTGTAAGACTATAAAGTAAAACTTGATAGATCTTAAGAGTTAAATTACATATCCCATAGAAATAAATTATTTCGTGTATTACAAGTCTAATGCCGTCGTTAAAAGGTACAGTTCTCAAATTGGATCGAGGATTACGCTTATAATAATAATATATAATAATAGCTTCAAATATTGACCTTTGAATGTGGGATATTTACAAACGTCCTTATATATATGTAGGTTGCGCCCCTTATAATAATTACGGAACTAACCTAGTAGTATTCTTTGATTGAATTATTGTACTATTAATCTACTTACTTTAAATAATCTATAGTATTCTTTAAAAAATCTACTTAGTCGTTTTAAATCTTATATTATACCCACAAAAATGCGACGCAACGCGCGCCACCGCTTAATAATAATATGTATGTATTTATATAGCGCTCCAAAATGAAATACATTTTAAAAATTAAATTTTAAATGCTTAAAGTTTAATATAGCCTATACAACATACTCTAACACTAGTTTCTAACTAACATTATAATATTAGCTTATACATTTTATACAAAAAACATAGATTTAAACTATATAGTCAACTATAGTTGTTATATATTTAATACTTAGGTATAGTGACGTAAGGCCATATAGTAAACCGCAAATGCGATCTGACTCTAAATAAGACATATTATATGTGAATATATGGGCCTTAAATACCATATTAAATTTAAGCGTCACTTCGCATTCGCGGTGATTCTGGCCTTATATGTCACTTTTTGGTGTACTCTTGTAAGTATTTAGGAAGGGTTGATAAGTCATGACATTGTAAGAATAAAGCTTGCAGTAGCAATATCACATTTGACACCGATGTTGTTTTAAAATCTATAACACTTAAATATCACCTACTGAGTGGTCCTGAGATATACATATTTAGAGCACAATCACATAAAGTAAATAAAAAACAATGGAAAAAATACTTTACCACTACTCTGGTAGTGATTTGTTTATTGGGCGCTGAGAGCGAAACCAGTTATTTTTATCTAGTAGCCGGTTAAAACAATATAAACATAATAATAAAAATGGAATAATAACATAAACTAATTAATTAAATTACGATATACAATAATTATTAAGGAATGTGAATAATAAAGAATTAATGTGATCGTATAGCGCCATCTTAGATACTACAGTTCATAACTATAATCCACCTGGAGCAAAAGTGGCAATTTCTACAATCTTTTAGTCAATTAGTCGGACAAAGCGATATGGTCCAAGCCATTCAAGGGAATCGGAATAAACGTACGGGCGTTGTTCAAAAGCACGACTATATCGATCTGTTTCAAATTTTAAAATTTAGTTAAAGACATTGGCCGGCGGTTCTTGCAAGACGGGAGCCCATATACCCAACGTAAGGTCGATCGGAAACCGCATCTCGCGACCATGCTATGAAAGATGAGAAATGTGTCCAATGGATTCGCTATATAGCTGCAGCGGTGAGTCAGGAGCGATCGGTATAATATAAGAATGTTCCATGGTATGTCAGGGAACTCGAGAATCGCTGCGCGTTGGAGCTGTGTGAGTGACTTTACTGTGCGTTTTACTTTTCCATCGCACCTCGGGTTATACGCTGTAGTAGCAGTCGCAAGCCGCAAATAGGTGTTGGAGAACTTCATTGATGAAGCTAGTACAAATACCTCTGTAGCTATAGTGAGGATTTCCATGGCACTAGGCACACTTCCGCGACGGTGATGGCTTCACAATTCGGTATTGGCAATGCTTCGTTCCAATTGGCGAAATGGTCCACGATAACCAATAGATATTCGTTAGATGTTGGTGATATGTGCAGGGTTCCAGCAAGGTCGACATGAACTCTATTGCCTGGATACCCTGTCAAGGTAAGTTGTAGAGGTGTTTTTCACAAGACGATGAGTTCGTTTGGAAATTTGGCAAGTATATAACATTGGCGGCTAACTGCTTGAAGGACATCATCTCGCATGTACGACCACCAAAATCGTCGAGGAACTTGTTCAAAAGTTTTCTTAGCACCGTAGTGACCTGATATAGGAGAAGAATGAACATAAATACAATAAAATGAAAATTATAAAATAATATTATACATTTTTATTAAACACATTAATGCATACTTAGCACCGCCGCTTATTCCAAAAAGTACAAAATATCAAAAAACAATAACATGCAAAACATAGAGTATATTTTCATATATTTTAGATGATAATTTTATATTCTAGATTTAATACAGCTGTATAATTTAGAGAAATTTGGTTAGTATTTTCAAATAACGTCAAATTTTACTGAGGAGGAAATAAAGTTATAATAAAAAATTTAATTTTTATAATATTAATGAATCGTGTTTCATGGTAATCTAACTGTCTGGGAAATATAACAATTTATAATTGTTTAAACTTGTAATCATTATATACTATACTATAAATATAATACACAAGTATAACAATAACTATTCATAACATCTTTGTTTGAAAACAAAACAAAGTCAAATTTATATATTACATATATCATTTTATATAACAGTCGTATCCAAAAAAGGCATAGTTTGTTTAAAAATATATTTATTTTATCGAATATATATTTCTAAATTAAAAAAAGTAAATATAGTGGTAATTGTAACGGGATAAAAAAATCCGTTTCTGTGTGGATAAAAACAATTTTTATCCCGTCTATATTGTGCTTTGATAGCCGTTTTTCTAGGTTACACGTCAAAGGGTCACCGCGTCAAAGGGTCACCACGCCAAAGGGTCACCGCGTCAAAGGGTCACCACGTCAAAGGGTCACCAAATCCATAAAGAAA
>JAUZND010057720.1:0-18579 GCA_034780555.1 Coelogynopora nodosa
GATAGGAAGTTTGGTTTCCCCCCCCCCTCCCCCCCTCCAAGTAGAACACCCTATACAAAGTATGTCCACGTACGAAGGGTCAAACAATGTTTTGTGCTGATTGAAAGTAACTGCATATACCTACTTCAGTAAGAGTTATTAGCATGTATGATATAATATGTAGAATATTTTTCGTACACATTTCAATGTACGTATTGTTATTTAATTTAAAATGTCAAATTTTTATCAATAACAATATATGTCGATTCAGTCTATATATTTACTTTATTAATTTAAAGAGTTCAAATAATAACTGTCAAATTAAGAAATAATACAACGCTGTTTACATATGCATTATTTTCTATTTCAAACTACCAATCCAATTTCATTATCTGGACAGTTTTACTGTATTTTTTTGTTTTATTAGGTGGCGGGTACTTTTAGCTATTTCTGTGTTCATTGTTATAAATGTACGTTTAATGCTTTTCAGAACTTTCTAATCTATCGTATATCATTTATTCTAGTTAAGTGGCAAAAGATGTTATAGTTAAGATACAAAAGCAAAATACATTGCAATGAAAATTCGTTACGTATATAAAAAAAACACACAAAAATAGTTACATTTTTATTACAATTATTACAAAAGATCTGAGCTTTCACCTTTCACCAAGAAGGCATAGTATGGTGTGAAAAATGACAAAGAAAATTACAAAGCCTTCTTAATGAAAGGGGAAAGCTCGGCTTTTTTTGTAATAATTGTAATAAAAATTACTTTTATTCCGGTTTTTCTTTTGCATTCCTCACAAGTGACATTACTTGACTTTATTTATCATTCCGTTATGTAGTTTTGAAATATAATAAATATATAATAACATCATAATTCCACATCATTTTGAAATATGCTGTTTGGTTCATTGGGTAAACTCAACTTGCCAAATTAAAATTCTATTTTATAATCTGGACCAAACGATTCACAAAATCTCTTATTTAATGTAAATAATACACATTGCTTTTTGTAACTTGTTTAGTCATAAATCTCTTTTACCTGAAAAAGCAGATCTTTCTTATTGTAATTCTCGTATAGTGAGAATTAGCTCTCAGTAAAAATTATTTGCACTATATTCAATTGGAGACAATACAAATTACGTTTTGGTTGTGAATTTATAACTTCAAAACTTTAGTCGATAAATGGGTTATAAATATTTAAAAACGAATAAACTATATTGTATGTAATTTCACGCGATAAAATAATTTGTTGATGGCATCACCCCAGAGAATGTTTTTTAATCATGGTAAATAATAGAACGTAATAACTTATCAATTGACATTCACAAAAACAAGTACTATAATAAAAGCTGGACTTCGTAAATATTATTAAAAAAATATATATTAATTTATGACAAATAAAAACTTATTTCATGAATAATTAATAAATATCGACTTTACTATACAGTAAAGAAGGTTTAAATGTTTCATAATTTTTTATAAATTAAATACATAATACAATTATTATAATATGTATGTTATGTAATAATTTAATTTTTAAATATACCTCTGAAAAAGCCATTATTGTTCTAAAAAATCAATTACAATAAAAATATCATGAATAGAACTAAATTGCCAATATAGTTTCATTTAAAATAACAACAACACAAAATAATGATTTACATTATATTGAACTAATTGTATTGAAGATCTTATTGAAAATATTTGGACACCGGTTTTTATCTATTTACGATATTGTAAACTCTTAAAACAAAGCAGTAAATGCTGTTTTGATAGAAATTTTATTGGTATAACAACAAAACAATGCCCTATTAATAATAATGCCATCAAAACTTCCAAAAATAGACGAGACAGCCTGTGTTGTCAGTTGTAAAAGGAATCGAAATTCTTCCATCTGAATAAAAATAACACGAATAGAGAGACTTCAGTAGTTCGGTAGATTTATGGGAAAAGAAGGAAGGCTGCCCTCAGGAAGAAACAGTGTAAATATAATATTAAATTATGATGTATCAGATATGACATAGATAAAGCGCGAACACTTTTTACAGAGTTGAAGAAGCACAAAAAATAGCGATAGTAAATAGTCTCCGAATAATAATACTAAGCGTAGTAGTTTGGCGAGACAAGCATATCCGTGAGCACAACGAGCTGATCGTCGCTGAACAGCTTTCTCTGCAGATGCCAGGTCTCGTGGTGCGTCTTGCTGAAGCTGGCCATCGTCTGCTTCACCGTCGTCCTGATGGGCTCCGGGTCGTGGGCGTGACTGCACACGTCCATCAGTATCTCGGGCATTGCGGCGGGCACGTCGTGGGGGAAGGCCTGGACCAGGGCGCACAGCCCCAGCACACCCGAGTGGCGCTGAAGCCGGCCGACGTCGTTCAGCTTGCCCGACACCCGGCTCCACTGGCGGAGTTGGGTCAGGATGGCGGCGTCCACCGAGAGGTAGCCGCACTGGACCAGGCCGGACAGGGTGACCCGGGCCTCCTGGCGAACCTCCAGCACCTTGGCACCATCGAAATAATACACTGATACTAAAAATAAATTCATAAAAATTCATAAAATAAAACATCTTCCGACCACCAGTCACCGGTTCATTCGTTAAGCTTTTTCAATATGAACAGCAATTTTTCAGAACATTTAAAAAATAATATAAAAATTAACATATTAAAATTAAAAAATAATATTAAAATTATAAATAAAAACAATATTAAAAAACATATCAAAATAAGCTTGATTTACAAAAATGAATCAATGTAAGAGCTGAAGCCGACCCTAAAACATCGTGCTTTATGTTCAAAAATCGGCAGTTGTTAATTTGTTGTTATACTTCTACAAGTTCATGATAAAAGCTACTAGTAATATTATATAAATTTGATGTTTTCAAATGTCTATGGTGTTGAAAATAATGCTGACTATAGATATCTATAATATATTAATCAACAAGACCAAGAGTAAAAGCACAATATAAAAAATAAAAGAATCAATAAAATGTAAGTTTATCGCTATCCATAATCTAAAATGCAACTAATAGTATCCTTATGATAGGTGCTCACTTTTTATTGTTTAACCAGTTAAAAATAATTACCTTATTTATATAAATATGCGCGACGTGCAATTATATTACTTCCAGCTGCTTAGTTTATTAGACATTAAACTGTCTAATTGAGTGTGTTATTAAAGTTCCTAAGAAAGCTCCAAGGAGTACGTACCTCATCACGCAGCAGGGAGACGGCATGAAGTTGGACGGTGGAGCGAACCTCGACCGGGGAGAAGGTGTAGAGGTTGTTGAAGACGAGTTGCTGGATGAGGCGCAGCGAGATAAGCCGAGTCTTCCAGCTGGAGTGGTGCACGATGCGGTCGATTACCTCGAGGACGTGGGACAGGTTGGCTTCGGTCACCTGCAATTGGGAGGTCACAATATTATTGAATTTGAAATACAACACCTTTTAATTGAAATTATAGGATGGCCACCTAATAAACAAAAACCCACCTGCATGTAGGAGAAGGCAAGGAAGCAGTTCTGCAACGTCTGCTCCAGATGCTCCAAAGACTGGCAGGCGAACAGATCCGACGCCAGCACCAGCACCTGCCAGATCTCGGCACGCGGGTAGCTGTAGGCGTAGTGGATCACCGCCGAGGCGATCCCATCAATCACGCAGGTGAGCACGTTCATCGATCGGATGCGCCTCTTCCAGTTGGCGTCCTTGGTGACTACCACCGTCCCGCTGCCGCTGGGGTCGGTGTTGGAGGCCTGGACCAGGTCGTCCTCGGTGTCGGAGGAGTTAGACATGCTGATGTCGGCTTGGTTGTTGGCCGCGGAGGAGGGCGGGCGTGAGCTGTCCGGGGACTGGTGGTGAGGAGGGCGGGGGGGGGTGTGGTGCCGGTGGGTGTAAGGGGTACATACTCGATATTCGGATCCATCGGATCCGTGTGTGTGCAGGGTCTAGAAGCGCGCGCATTACACGGGATAAGAGAAAGGAGTATATATAATAAGAACTCAAGGAAATGAGAGCCGTTTCCTATATCGTGCAGGTGTGGTGAAAGATATACATCAAAACTTCAATATGTATTAATCCACATTAATCCATACTAATCCACATAAACGTACTTGAAAAACTACTTCTGAATATACATAGCTGTCTTCAGTTATATAGTTTTATGAGTAATATATAAAATTCATACAAAATGTTATTATAACTAAATTTCTGCACAAAATGTAACAATTAATAGTAATTTTTTTTAATGTTGCTCTGTGGTGTAAAAGTCACAAATGACATGATTTAAGCTTTTATAACAGGCTGTATTATGTGTAACATTCTTTTGTTTCATTTTTAAAACATTAATAAAATTGAAATCAAATGTATTAATTTTATTATAAATAAATAAAACAGTGATGATGATTAGGAATATGTTTTATATAGTGGGAAACATACATAATAATTTTCAGTTAAGAAAACATTGCAATCAAACATTTTATTCTTTAACGTTTAATTTTACTATACTATGGTGATTAACGTACTGAGTATAATGTATTATTATTATTACACAAAACGCACAAAGAGGTGCAAACAACATGGATAGTGCATATAATATGTTCAATTCAAAAGTGATCACTGACAGAATAAAACTACTTTAACCAACATTTGCGCTATGATAAGTACATTAAAAAATAAAGCCGTACATTTTTTAAACAATATACACGTAATAAAATAGGATGTATCACATCATACGAATAATATAGAAAAAGCAGGAGAAGTTTCAAACACAATGAGTAATGATTAATAGTCAAATTAAAAATATATATTAAACAAAAAAAAATACAAAATATTTTCATATTAAACTGTCGAATTTAATATATTATGAACAAGTTAATGATTCTCTATTACTAGAAAAAAGCAACTAAATAGGGGAAAAAATGACTTACGGCAACATGAGAGTAGATAATGTCAATAAAACTACCCAGCACAATGATGAAGTCGAAGACATTCCAGGCGTCTCCAAAGTAATTCTACATAAAATATAATGTAAAAGTATTACAATATAATGAGTAAACAGATTTATTCTGTAAAAAGTTGTTCTACTAATACTTAATTTATGTCATTCAAATATCGTTGATCTTATTTTTTTTTAAATATTTTATTAAGAAGTATTGGTTAATATTTATAACAACAAATACATAGGTTTCTTGTATTGCACATATACGTTTTTGTAAAGGTATACCAATATATTATAAACTATAATATAGTCTAAATGCAGTCAATCCTTTTAAAAAGAGTGAATACCACAATGAGAAAAAGTATACTATGACTATATATAGATATAATAATTAAATGGTATACAATTTATAACAAAACATTTCTAATACTCCGGCACATTAAAAGATGATGTTCTAAATGTATCTCTCTGTAAAGTGCCTTGATTGCGTAGCTATGTCATTCTATACAAATCTATTGAAACTAACATAATCTCATTTTATAATCACTTGATGTATACACACAAGCTTTTCCGCACTGTTATTATACTTATACATAAAGTGTTTTAGACTGATCATTCACGAATTTGATTCTAACAATTACTTTGTGGGAGTATTAGGTAAATATATATATATATATAGCATTAGTTTTTATTATATTATATTATAATGTAAAACTGTTTTACTAATATTTGGAAAAAATAATATATTATGTACAGAAAATTTGGAAAAAATTACATAAAAATCTCAAACTTTCAAAAATATTAAAACATAGTTACTTTAAGCTAACTACATCGGGATCAACACCATTATGTAAACAAATGTACCTTGAAACCGAATGCAGAAAGTTTGAGCACAAATTCTATTGTAAATACACCGGTGAAAACCATATTGAGGTAGTCCAAGAAGTTTGAATAGAACACAGGTTGGTGGTCAAACTATGGGAAATAAAAAAGACCGAGATTATAATATAATAATATATTTAAATACTTTTTGGATTGAAACGTTGAATGCTGAAAATAATCAATCCTTAATAATTAACCACAAATGTCATAATATTATATATACCAAATATTATAAAAGTTATATGCAAATATTTTCAAACAACATGAGCTACATTTATTATAATTAACTTTGTAAATACTTCTTTACAAAAATAACATTTATTCGACTGTCGTACTTGATTAATTAAACTTCATCAATACGAATTTATTATGTATGACAATTTATTGATAATCATAATTACTAACACAATAATTAGTTGTAATACAATTGTTTAATATATTTATATATTAAACAATATTTTAAAATGTTCGCTTTTTAATAGTTCTTAAAATTTAGAATTAAATAGTGTGCTCTAATTAACATTGATTTTATTTTAGTTACTAATTACATTAATCAGTTGTTCATTCTAATTTTGTAATTGTAAATATCAATCCTATAAAAAATACATCTTCAATAATTTGCAACAAAATACGTTCATTGGTATCAACAGAGCAATTTACTGTGCATTATATGGTTAACGAATACAACATTAGAAAAACATTTATTTATTCAAAATCATTATCATTTTAAATTCTTGAACAATTTTATTATGCGATATATATATAATACTTTAAAGAATAAGTCTTATTTATATCTATGTAAATTAATTGTGGTACGTTTTTATGCAGCATTATTTATATAGCTTACCTTTATGGCAAGTGACAATGTATTGAGCATAATAAGGACGAAGATGCAATATTCGAATGGTTGTGAGGTTACAAACCACCAAATACGGTACTGAAAGTTCTCCTTTGGAATGTATCGACGTCCTGGTCTGGCTTTTAGCGCAAATTCGATACATTTTCGCTAAAAGGGTATAGGCAATAATAATCTAAGTAATAACAATGTCAATGTTACAAACATATCGTTACTATTTAAAATATACAAATAAAATAATAAATATAATGACCGTATACTTACGATATTATGATGTAGCAATTAAAAGAATAGCTATATCATAATTTTATACATAATTTTATCAAAATTGTAAAAACATTTTTGAATGTGTCAGCTACATTGTATATGCAATCCGAAATTGGTTAATATTATAATATATAATAATAGAATATATTATAATATTCATGTATAGTCACCACTAACTGGAAGTTTCGATGATTGCTTTAATTAGGTATATTTAATATAATTACTGTATATCTTTATTCATGTATATTACATGTGTTTAATATGATTTTTAAATCCATGTATTGTTTAATTTAAATAAATTAAATTAACAATTTTATATTTAAAAATTTGTTTCCAATAAAATTATATTACTGAATTCTAATGCAAAATTACATTGATATTTTCCCACTATAATCTAAACGACTGTTTTGTACCACTAGTTGTTTATACATGAAACCACTTTGTGAGGCAATTAAAAAACACTCACAACAATAAAGTTTTGCCAAATATTCATATCGAAAATAAAAATTCCTAATTTTGGAATAAAAATATTAAAAAATATATAAATTAAGTAAAATAATTAACTCAATTAAAGTATTTCTGAACAATTATCCAAGAGTAAAAATATGACAATAAAAATATTCAGCATAAAAATAGGGTTATAAATAATAAGACTAATGGTCATAATATCTGTATCGGAAAATAACGTTAGGAAACATTATTATAACTTTTTAAGGGCATTTAAAATTATTATATTTTCAAAAACTAAATTCAAATGTATTAAAATAAAATAATTGCTTAAATATTTAAAAGCTATTAAACCACTTTTGATATATCTCACTCATGTCGATTAATAGTTTGCTGAATAGAATACAACGGCAGACATAAAATAAACTCTTTCAATAATAATCACTAAATGTTTATATAATAATAATCGTATATTGCGAGATTATAATAATAATAATTGTTTACTAACCGCTAACTAAATGTTTGTTTTGTTTTTTCTTCAAGATTTAATCGTAATATTTTTAGCAATATGTCTAAACAAAACAAAGTTGGAATTATTGTTTAAAAACTAAGCAAATACATGATCTACCTTAAAAATGATGACTATATGGGGCAAGTTTTCTATAAATATATTATAAATATCTTTATTGCGGAAAAAAACAAATATTATCAATTCTAGGTCATAAATGTCTCAAGATTGAAAAGCATAATTAACCTATTACTTTTATCATTATGCTTATTCTTAATCCACATAAGTTACCTATTTGTGTTTTGATTAAATACAATTAAATATAGAGAATTAATCAAACTATATTTTTTCATTAACACAGAAAATCTGCCTATGAAAAATCATAAAAATTATTTTACTGAAAATAGTGACAAATCAGGTTGAAGAATGATAATTAATGTATATTTTATATTATATATTATGTATATTATAAAATAATAAAAATATAAATTACAATAATATATAAATCAATCAGTTTAAAACGTAATTTATAAACATAATAAAATCAATGACTATATAAACAAAATTGCAGTAAATGAAATATTTCCCCTAAAATAATATATATAATAAAATGAGAGCAGATATTATTTACAAAACAGGTAGCTCCAATGCTTGAGCAAGGAATGCAATTAATAATAAAATACGTTAACTACTTAATTGTAAAATTTCACACTTTGTACTTTTACAACGAAATACTAAATATGTAGTTGTTGTCTTCAGACACATAATAATTGACATATTTTTGTTTTTATTATTTAGGACAGTTAAACGCTAAGAACACATCTATATTCTGTATAACTATACTGAATTAAGGTTGTATAAATCGTTGACAATAATGGTTATAATTAAATATTACGGTATGTAGGCAAGACATTAATTTGTTAAGATAAAACATATTTAATTTTAAATACAAATGTGTTAAATTTAAACACAAAATAAGGGCAAATTGTAACATAATTAAAGGCGTTTAAAGCATTGGGAAGACAATATTATGTTATTTTATACACTCGTTATATAGTATTTCGATTAGTGCAATTTTAGTTTTACAGTTAGTTTATATTACGTATAACTTATGTGAATATATATAAAGATATATTATATGGAAAAAGTGATAATCATCATGTTTAAAGAAACATTATAAATACATATTATCTGCCAGCAAAAACAGATGGTAAATTATCGTAACATTTTATAATTCATAGATAGTATAGCTTTGAAGTGAAATTTTGTGAATCCTAATTATACAAATATATGACTTTCATTAGTTTTCTAAAATGTCCAAGTGAACAATATAATTATACACAAACACATAGAAAATCGATAAAAGAAAGTTTGGATTCTATAAAATATTCAACAGAATTATCTACTTATATTAGAACTGAAGGCACAAATAATTTATTACACATTGTATGATTGTATGTATACGAAATAAGACACCAAACCATTGAACAGTGAAATTATATGCAATCTTGAATGAGTTCTAAAGAACAGAATACCTGTACACAATTAATGGTAAGCCAAGCTAGCCAACAATTTGCATAGAAATCGATGTAT
Source organism: Coelogynopora nodosa (assembly GCA_034780555.1). Classification (NCBI taxonomy): domain Eukaryota; kingdom Metazoa; phylum Platyhelminthes; order Proseriata; family Coelogynoporidae; genus Coelogynopora; species Coelogynopora nodosa. The sequence goes on from JAUZND010057720.1 coordinate 9,474, forward strand.
ACAACAATTGACTAGGTTATTACGTTACTGAATTTTTGGCTGGTGCAATAATAATAAAAATTGGGAATTTAATCAGTATTAATAATTTTACACCATAATATCATTGCACAGGAAATGTTGAAAATAGTAAAGAATATTTACAAAATAGAGTGACATCATTTAAAAGCCAATTTATACATTTAATTATAATTACTATATCAGCAGTTTGAAAAACATATTCGTATGAAAAATATAAAACCTTATATAATTATATATATATATATATATTGATTGCGTAAAACCAACCAATTAACAACTAGATCTCAAATTCAAATCACGGGAATTTAATAACTATATTAGTCGTTCAACTGGCGGAATATTGATCATAGTAGTCATGCCAACGTTGGGTCCCTTATACGCTTCCATCATATTAGGTTTATAAACACCATGGGAAGCGCGTTTCTCACGCAGATATCGGATAATGAAAATCAAAGCTATAATCACGACGATAAGCAGTAAGGCTCCACAGGTTAACCCAATTATGAGGGCGGTTTTGTCTGATGAAGCCTTGGTAGGACAGCTGTCTTCAACTAAATATTTTTGGATTAGTGGAATCGGTGGCAAAATAAACGCAGTATTATCAGTGATATTTTTCGGAGTAGTGAAAAAGAGGAGACGTTTTTTATTGATGAGCGCTTGGTTGATGCACAGGACTAGATCACTATAATACTCTGCCCCACAATTGCCAATTTCAATACTGTTTAACTCCAATGATGTTAGATTAGATTCTAAATTCCGAATTTTTTTAGAATCGATGAAAATTCCTGACCGCTCAATGTTGATAGTAAATATCAGTTCAGCTTTATTGCTAGGGAATAATATTGACGTCAATGTGTAGTCAGTTTTAAACATCAATACTGTTTTATTTTTATAATACATTGATAGAGAAAAATTATGAGAGAGATTAATTCGCATCAACTGTCCTTGACCAGAAGTTGAGAGTACCGTTAAATTAATTGACACCTCTTGAATTGAAATACTTTCATTCGAAGTAGGAAATGAATACCTCAAACAGCTTTTTTCTGATTTTAAATGAACTGCAGATGAACACTCAAAACGAGTCGTATTCACGGTAGACACATGGCAACTGGTGGCGGCTGGTAGCACAGAACATGGATTGTTTGTACAAATATCTGATGCAGCTGTGATTCCAATTTGAGTGCTCAAATTCAATAAAACCACACAGAGTTGAATAACATAGGCGAGGTTTGAAGTATTACTCTGGCGTAATATCATTTGACAAATATATATTAAATAACATTTAGAACAGAATGTATGGTTATACATTGCTTATGGACGTATGATATTGATAATAACATTAGAAAAATAAACCATAGATCGAAATCCTAGTTAGTGCAGGAATACAAATTTGTCATTAAATAGGGGCATCACAAACAGTGCTTAAAGAAAGGCTTCACATTATATAAGTGTCTTACTGAGTATAGTAAGTAAGCATACTATTAACTAGCTATCCTGGGTGTGTCTTCTTGTCGCTCTGAAGCTGTGTCATCATATATAGTTATGCTCAACTGGTATTGGCTAAGCTATAACCAGGGATCGATTCATTTACTTAAATGCAATTCACTACTGAATTTTGTTCATGTTGAAGAAAAAGCTTAATGTTGACGTTGCCGTTGCCGTATCCGTTGCTATTGTCAATTTTCATACCTAAGGACGCTCTTTCAGAACTTTTTATTGATTTGACAGCTTTTCACAACAAAATATACGCAAATATGATGTAACTATACAATAGCTGGATAGAACTGTTTAAATCAGTTATAACTAGGACGCTAGACACACCATTAATTACCGGCTATTGATTAACAAATTATCATTCAGTTTTAGGAATTAAGGCAAATGCGATTTCAAAATGAGAAAAAGGATTGCTATATAAAAACAATAATTTAGTAATTATAATAAAAACAATAATTGAAATGATAAATAAAAACAAGTAATGGTCACTGTGAGGAATGCAAAAGAAAAACCACAATACAATTTAAAGTTTATTACAATTAATACACAAAAAAAACAAGCTTTCACATTTCATCAAGAAGGCATAATCAAAGGTGAAAGCTTGGTTTTTGGTGTGTATTAATTGTAACAAACTTAACATTTTATTGTGGTTTTTCTTTTGCAATAATTGACATATTCCTTATTCAAACATAGTATTTAGCTGCATTGCTAAATTATGTGGATATCACACTAAGCACCTATTAGCATGTTGTATGTATTATAATTCTTTAACTAAAAGAAATGTTTTTCTATGGTGTATCTTTAATTTTTTATGGGGCGCAACTACAGAGGGGGAGAGGTTCCGGAACCCATGGCATCTCCCCCTGCACACGCCAATAGATTTTGTAACTAAACATTTGAATTAGCATTTTCTCAAATTATAGCATATTCTCATTATATAAAACAATCGGATTGATTACTTGGTTTATTAATTGATTAATTGATTACTTGGGATTGTAAATACATGACCATGTAAATATGTAAAATACTCATTTGTAGTCGATAAATATCAGATTAGGTGATAGCAAAAGGGAAGATACATATAATAGTGCGTATGCTATATTATAGCACTGAAACTTTTTTATACCTAAAGCTAATATTTAAAGATATACTAATTGTAAATAAACACCAATAAAATAAAATCCTAAAGAATTGATAAATAGTAGTTAATTAAACACATTTTTTTTACTAATTCTATTTTGACCAAGTATAAATATAATATTAAAAAAATAAATTATTCATCATTGAATGATTTAACCGTGGATCAATATCATTATAATATAGATGAAAGGAATAAATAAATACTGCTTATTCAATGGACAAAACGGTTTAATTTGTATTCGTAAATTCAATTTATAGCAAAAAGTATACAAAAAATTAAATAATAGAAATAAAAATATACTTTGGAAACTTTCGGATTCAGATTTGATGAACATAATCCGTAGTTACTTTATACACTTCATTGCAAATTTATTGTAATGTCTCATCTCTGTACAACCCACTGCAAAATTCCTTAAATATAATATCTATATATATATATAATATATAATTAAATCATATATTGATATAATAACTACAAAGCTATAGTAATATAATAAATAATAAAAATAAAGCATAGAAAAAGTGGATTTCATAAAAAAAGTTAGTAATAATAAACAAACATTGTATGATTTTTGTTTCTATTTAATTAGTTTATTTAAGTGATTTTGTTACCATAACAGCTGACTTTAATTTTTTTTTAATATTTAAACATTAAAAAAAATATTATAATGATTTTAATTTTAATCGTAAAATAAAATTGATTGTTTTGAGTAAAATTTAAAAAAACTAGATTCATACAATAAAAAAATGAATCGCATCAAAAATGTAGTATTAAATTGTTTTATTATTTTGACAATATATAGCGCATAGTTATTATGTATATCCAAAATACCTGATTCTTGTCCAACTCGCAATTCCTATACTCGGACTCTCCCTCTTGTTGGAAAGTGACGATGACGAAGCCGACAAAGATGTTGATCATAAAGAAGGCAATCACGATGATGTATGTGATGTAGAAGACGGCTACAATCGGTCGGTTGTTGTACACACCCATGTGGTCCTCTTTGAAGGAGTCGATTGATCTGAAACAGAGACGATATAATATCTATAATATGTAAGTACTTGTAATCAGACTACTAAGATGTAAAGTTGATGTTAAAATTAATTAAAAAATTAAAAAGACGGTAAGTTCCGTTACGTTCCGACATTCGAGTCAATACCTATATATTATATAGGATATAATGGGGGATAAAATAGAGAAATGCACAATGTGACAAGAGCCAAATCGAAATGTTTCATTAGTTTAATTAAATCACTAAAAATGCGAAAGTTATTTAATTATTAAACAAATATTGAGATAAACGATTTTCCATTTTTCTTTAAATTTTTTTTGGATTCGACTTTTTTTTATTCAACTTAAAAATTTTAATTTCTTTAAAATTTCCTCAGCTTTCCATGTCATACTGCACAATCATAGGTTTCCATGGATGCATATAACTTGTATTGTTGCAATACTTTCATTGACGAGGCTAAAGAAAAATAAAAGTGCTCAACATCGACAAAACTTTGAGTCAAACGAATGTAATCTACCGCAACCAGTCTAGTTGCTGACTCAGAAAGGAAAACATTTGACAAATAAAATGATTATACTGAGGATTCACATTAATAGTGATTAAAAAATGTAAGTCTAGTTGATGGGTCCAATTGTGGTACAATGTCCCACACCATTGTTTAGTCAACTTCCCTTTTATTTGTATTTATAAATGTCATTTGTTACACGTGTTCTTCTTTATGATCTGGTCTGGCTCTAGTTATTCGACTTCTTTTTTATTTAAAAGGCTGTCTTTTAAATTCACATATTTGACTTGACATCTTATCACCTGAGGCCTGTTTTACATAGAGTACAAGCTATGTTTGGATTGTAAAAAAAAATTATTACTATTTATGGTTAAAATAATGATAACACATTCCTTTTGTTTAACCTTTCTGGAGTTTAGTTATGAATGCTATTTTTTCCTTTAAACCATCTCGATATTATTATAAAATTGTGCTTCTTATTTGACATTCGTTTTAATAATTTCAGGTTAATTTCATTAAATTCATTTCAATTTTTAATTATTTCAATTTTTTTATTTGATTTGTGGTATGAAATGTAATAGAATGCGATCATTTACTATTCGATTTTATAACGTATATAATACCGAAAAGATGTAACGAACAAAAAACAGTTTCAACTTTTTACTCAACATTTGACACCTGTGTAATGTTTATATTATCTATCTCACCTATAGAGTAAGAAAGGCCATCCCTCAAAGGTAGACACGGTAAAAAGAGTAAGCATAGCATGAGGAACATTGTCAAAGTTGAGTGAATTGTTGGTCCAAACTCGAGGTATAACCACCGGTTTACGAATGTCTGCATCGTTGTACCAGATGTATTGACCCCTGAAATTTAATAACAACAATTATTTTGCGTCTCATGTCAATTCAGAGTTAGAATACACTTACGTATCTTATAAAAACATTATAAAATACACAGAAAGCATATTTATAATATTCGCTCAACACACTTGTATTACAACTAAACACTTTTTATAGTACACTGCATATCGTTAAACTAAAAAATAATATTCCTTAAAACGACATCCAAACAAAAAAAGGAAATCACCAATAACTACAAATTTAAATGATAACATAGTCTGTGTCATTTTCTCTACTACTCAGCAAAATAACAATACAAAATGGCACCAAATTATCAATTCATTAGGCTATCTAGCAATTCATACAATTAATTTAATTATTTGTGATATATAGATAATCATATTTTATTTTATTTTGAGTATATTTCACTGGTTTGCTTGCCTATTTAAGTCTAATGTCAAAGTGCCTCGTTAAATCCATTGAAATATATATACTATAAAACACACCACATCATTTATAAATTTATAAATTCATAGTTTATAAAAAGTCAATAACAATATGAATGAAAGTATTTAAACCTGCTAATTTGTACATTTTATCATGTAAAATTTATTTGTAAAATTTACAGAATTAAGTGTGATTCTAAATCGTCGAAATACATATAAGATATTACTACAATATTCTCATTAACAAATACCCAAACTTAAAACAACGACAGATTTATTTGTAAATAGACAATGAAGAAGAATATTTACAGTAATTAACATAATGATTGATCATGACATGTTCTAGTATTGTTTGCAGACATATAATATTACACCGCGATAAAATTAACATATTTGTAACAAGCACTTGGCATAAAAAACCATCGACGGCACAAAAGAGGAAGGATGAGTGAGTAAGTGAGTGTAACCTACTGGCATTCCTCAATGGTGGTCCGCGCGCCATCGTTGCAGTACTGGAACTTCCCCTTAAACAGCTGCACCCCGATGACGGCGAACATGAACTCCAGCAGGAAGGTGACCAGCATAATGTTCCCGATACTCTTCACTGCCACCACGACACACTGGACAACGTGCTGTAAACCACAGATTGTCTCAATTATATTATACTGTTTACTATAGAATGGAATTTGTTAACAGCTGCTCCAAGTTGAACACGAACACTAGTAACGAAATTTATACGTTTAAATTATAATAATAGTATGTTAAACAACCATAATATGGATATTTTTTTTTTTATTATTTTTTTTTTTTATTATTTGAATAATAAATTCTTGATTATATATTGTATTAATCGTATTCAATTCTTGATTATATATAATATAGAACATACATACTGGTGCTTGATTATTAATACTAAGTCTGATAATATTAATTAAAAATAAACCGACATTATGGACATCAGTTACGGATGACTCTAATCTTAAATAAAAAACATAGTTAAATTTGTATGCACCTTTTTAAAATTTACTTTGAATAGATTACAATTTCTGTATCTGAATCTAATTAATCAATGTAAACAAAAATATAAAATTTAGAAATATTTTACTGATTATATCTGAAAGTATAAATTAAAAATACAGATTATAATATAATTTAAAATAATCTAGTTCGTCATTATGTTTAGTTGTCAACGTTATATCATAGATATGCACTTGTTCATAGTTCAAAAATGTAGTTATACAGTTCTACAAAATTGTATTATGAGCAATGCACCGCATGCATACATCAGCTAATATACCGAAATATACAACATATTGACACATTATATTTCCTAGTATACTAAACATGTTATTGCATTTCACAGGTCAAAAAATGTAGACAACCAGGATAGTTAACATAGTGTAAACATAATATATAGGTTGATGAAGTTGATGTATAATCCTAAAATTAAAGAAGATAGAGTTCAATATATATAGATTCAAATAAAGTCATTGTCACAAAAAGAATCTATATAAACAACCAATTCTGTTCGAATCTAATTTTTAACTTAATGAAAGTTAAAAAATTTACAGACATTCTAATAAGATGAGACTAAAAATATTGATTCCATACTATATTCATGGTGGATAGCAGTTAATTAGTGATGGTCAACATTTTAAAGCTATAATAAGGTCAATGAAAAGTTGAAATACAGAAACAATACATGGTGTCATTTTTAACTGACTAAAAATTATAGATATATTATATTAAATTAGAACTAAATATAGATTCATACATTGATTCAATTTAACTTTTAACTGTTTTAAACATATACTCAATCTGAAATCGTTAAAAAAATTAATATAATAAAAAATCAGAGAAAAAGCATTTAACAATTTATTCAATAAAACAGTCAACATTATAAATGATACTATTTAAAAACAACAATCAAAATCGTAAAATGGAAAATAAACTAGTTATTAAGGGATTTGGGGCTTCAAATCGAGCTGTAATTAATTACCGATAAAATAAAACTACACTATAGTATTGTCAACTGCTTAAATATGCTAATAATTGTCACTAAACAAAGAAAAAGGTAGACACATAATATACTAACCTTTAGCCCTTTTGCACGATTGATGGCACGTAGTGGTCGGAGCACGCGAAGAACTCGAAATATTTTGACTGCTGAGAATGTTTCGTTACTAAAATTTGATCAAAATTATATTATAAATACGCGCTCATGTTTCAACTTCTATTCTATTTTCTTTGTTTAATGAATACGAAGAGATATAACTTTAAATAGTATCTTATCTTTTTACAAAGTAAATACTATACTTGTAATGAATAAAAAAACAACTAAATTAGATTAATACGAATAACTGAAAAATGTACAGATAAAAACAAGGTTAGACAATACTATAAAATGAATAGATACATTGATCATTTAACATTTAAAAATTCAGTAAAGTTTAGAATGCTTGAAAGTAATTCAAATATACTGAAAAAGTATGATATAGGAAACCAATACCAAAATAAAAAACATCTTAAAAATTCTCAATAGCCGGTAAAACATAACCATAAAAATAATTTATAAAATATATATATATATATTAAAAGTTTTAATTTATAAATATTCAAAATAAAAGGAACATAGATAAACATAAACCTGCATTTTAAAAACATATAATCTGTCCAAAAACACCCTTTATTGTTGCGTTATAGTATTACAATTAAATAAAAGAATATGTTGTAAAAATATGAACAAGCACTATCATCGAACAACAATTTAGAGTTGATACCATTGAATAAATAGCGTTATATTAACATATCTGACACAAAATAGAACATATTAAAATAAAAACATCCAAAGCCTATTTCTTGAACCCGTAACTTACGAATCACAGGCGGAAAATATGGAAATGATAACTATCAATAGATCAAAGATGTTGTCAGAACTGCGACAGAAGGACCCATTGTGAATTATTAATCCATAAGACAACATCTTGTGTTTATGGGGGGTTTGGGAAGGAAAGATGACTTTGGATGAATATACAGATACATCGACACAACATAAGCAGTAATAACAATAAATTACACAATGAAAAGAATTAACACAATACTATACTTTCAACTTTTACATTGTAGTTAAAGTTATTTGGCAAAATAAGTACAGCTCAGAAGACAAACAAATACAATTTAGTAATTCAACTTTTTTGTAAAGGTTAGGCAAACCACAGTTGTCTCATATCAAAGACATGTAGATACGTTTTCATATTACAGTACAAGACTATGAAAAAAAAGTATTATATTGAATTAAACGATACCAAAATAAAATATAGTATTAGATTCTCACGGGATACGGCATAGTAAAGTAAATGCCACAGAAAATAAGTAATGATATATATTTTACATTATTTCACGATAGTACAAACAGAAAAATAGACGACAAAAATTAAAATTAAATCACACATACATGGTATTCTTATAAAACAATCAGAAAAACAGAATAGAAGAAGAATTAGAACTTGAAGTCGAGAGTGCGAAAACATGCAGTGCACAAGAGCGCTGAGGGTGACAAATCGAAGAAGAGTACGCGCAACAACAGTGTATTATTGACAACACTGACTGCAGATAGGGGTGGGGGGGGGGGGGGGGGGGGGGGGGGGG
>JAUZND010057731.1:0-18579 GCA_034780555.1 Coelogynopora nodosa
TATTTTATATTTTTTAGTTAGATAAAAGTATTTTAGCCACTGAGTAAAAAAATCAGGGTCATACGTGTTATAGTTCATCCAAAAAATTAATTTCTTTGAGAAAAAACAGGGTATACCCCCCCCCACCCTCCACGTACGAAGGGTTAACCTGTAAACATAGTGGTAATTAAGAAATGGAAGGTATAGTTATTTTTAGTAACTTATAGAAGGCAATAGTTATTTAGTCAATTTTCAAGTAATTTTATCGAATGACTATTTTTTAATTAGCTTCGGTTTACAGAAGGTTAAATAAAATAATAGAAGACTAAATGAAAAATAATATTCTGTTACTCCTTTGTTACTTACTTCTGGTTAAACTCCACGCCTCTCGTGCCTACGGCACTCGCTACTAACTATTATGTATTTCATAAATATAATAGATTAAATAGTCATGCCTGCGCATATCTAACAAGCATATATTATATGTTCAATTAAAGAATTAGAAATTGATTTTATAATTACAGTACCTAGGTGCAGCTATCTTCACTAAAAAAGATTCACTTTTTGAAACATGTAATGCGCACTGCTATGGCAGCCTAAGGGGTTCACCATACATGTCGTTCATAAATATATGCATATCACACATATTTAGATGCATATATTATGTAGCCTACATATTATGTAAGTTGCATATCTCATATGCAAGTTACATATCTCCATATGCAAGTTGTGTATATCTCATATGCAAGTTGCATATCTCCATACGCAAGTTGTATATCTCATATGCAAGTTGCATATCTCATATAAGATTTATATATGAGATATGAAACTTGCATATGGAGATATTATGTATTGTAAGTTGCATATGAGATAAGCCAGTTGCATATGAGATATGTAACTTGTATATATGTGACATATGTACATATGCATCTAAAAATGTGTGAAATGCATATATATATTTATGAACGATATGTATAGTGAACCCCTTAGGCTGCCATATAGGTACTGCATGTATATATAATAGGCCTATATACATATAATAATATTATATACTTCAAACGCAGTTAAAACAGGAACATATATATATATATATTAATTTCTTGAAGGAGTTCTTTGTGAAGTTACTCCCTTCGAAGATTTTCGTTTGGATACGACAGACATATAGCCATGTTCTTTTCAACAGTTGTCCGAAGTGTACATTGATTATAGCTACTTGGGTTATAGCTATTCCCAGTATAAGCGATATACCTGTGCAGCTCTATCCGTGTACACGGCCGTGATTGTGTGTAAATGTGTTAATATGTTAAACCTTTTTATGATTCGTTCGAGTGTACGCTGCGTTAAAGAAATATGTTGCTGCGTATAAACGGGTCTATGTTATGATATGTTCTTCATCAATTATGTTTCTCGACAGTCAACTGTCCTCGAGATTGACTCTAAATGGACGTCAAACAAATCTGACGGGTGACATCCCCTTTACAACATAAACCTAATAATATATTACATAGTTTTAAATCTGCTTAACGATCATGAAATAAACTTTCGACTTATGCATGCGTTTGAGACTTTCCTTAGAACATCATCAAGGCAACGAAACTGCATGCATACTTTTACAAATTTGTCTCAAAGGCGATCGAGATTTTAATGGTCCATATACAACAATTTCAAGTAGCGAGATTCAGTTTAACTATGATTTTCTCTCCACCAGGAACAACTTCAAGGCCAAGAACTATGACAATCCTACATTTACAAATAATTTGCTGCAAGCAATGTCTACTTTCATATTAGCCATTATATTTAAACAATTTTAATTTTCTTTATATAATAATTAAAAGTTATTAATGCTTATAGCTGTATTTACATAATACAATTTTTATAAAAACGGTTTGGCATCAATAAAATATTATTTAAATCTTTTTTTAATTAAAAGACGTTTAAATAGTTCAATGAATATATTCATTGGAAACGGAATAAAAGTAGGTCAACTTCCCTACTCTTCCCTATCTTCCCTATTTTAGTATAGCACCTTACTTTTGTCGTCATATTGTTTATTATATTATAAACTGTACAATACTTTGTTTTATAGATTATGTCGCTCTCAAAACTGTACCTTAATGATACATATTCTGTATTACCTCATGAGGAGGCCTTAAATTTGTCATCAATTATTTTTTTAAACATGAACCAACATGATTATGTTTTATATGAAGCTGAAAACGTGGAATTTATTTCCCCTGACGGATTGTTACCAGTTCTTGCGAAAAATGGCGAAATTATTACTGGATTTAACAATATAGTTAATCTTATAAAAATTACTCGACATGATTTGGAAAGAGGTGATTCTTCTCAAATGGACCTTAGAATAACGCATAAAAAACAAACTGTATTTGCCTGGCTCCTTGATTCACTTCAAAACATTCTGATATATTTCACATGGTTTGTTCCTGATAATTACAATCATTTTACAAAATGTCAGTATGGAAATAAATTCTCTTGGCCTCTCAATCATATTCTTCCATATTTTAAGTATCAATCAATGCTTCAATACTTCAGTTCTATTGATTGGTTTTCAAAAACTAAACTTGATGTCATTCAAGAATTTGAGGCTGTCTGCTTTGCAATTAAACAACTTCTGCATGATGATCACTATCTCTTTAGTGAAGAAAAACCATCAGAAATTGAGGCATTGATATGTGGTCATTTTATCATTTTAAATAAGTTTACTGATTTAAAGGAACCATATGCAAAATATCCAGCATTAGTTGACTTTATCTGTAAACTCAAAGATTGTTATTTTACTAATTCAGAGTATGGCCCACAATCAATTAGTTCAACTAGAACCATTGCTAGAAGTTTTTCAAGGAAATTGTCTAGATGTGAAAGTATTGATGGTTGTGCTGATGACAGAATATCTTTTGTTTCAAAGGTTTAATGCAATCTTTATAGCCATAGGCCTATTGTCATTGACATTATTATTCTTACTAACAATTCATATTCCAGTTTATAATAGTGCATCACAAATATTAGTAATTATACATTTTTAGTCTTTTTATTTTTCTAGTTCCATAAAATGAGTTTTAATATTATAGTCAGTCAGTTAGATATGTCATAATATATTTCATATTATTAATAAATATATTATCATATTATTTTGTCTTCTGATTTTATAATTTATTTATATTTCATATATCTTATTACTATGTTTAATACAATTCCCTGTATTTTAATAAATATATTTTTATATAGACATGGAAATGGTTATAAATATGCTTTTATTTAATATTTGTATCATTTTTTTTTCTTTTATACATTTATCCTGTTTAACTAAGTTTTTTATATTAAAATCAATGTATAATTAAGTAATACCATTATTTAAAAAAATTAATATGAGAATATTTTTAAATAATAAGAAAATAAAAATTTTTATCTCTTAACTTATATGTTTTAAATATATATTAAAAAGTTAAAATAAATATATAGTTCTTATATTTACCATTTTTATGTTGTGGGGGGTATGGTAATTTTTTTCAAAGAAATTATGTTTTTGATTGAACTATAAAATATATGAAACTGCTTTTTTTACTCAGTGGCTAAAATACTTTTATCTAACTAAAAATATAATACTGAATATTTTTACATTCCAAAAATATGGGTTTATTACCCCCCCCCTTTTTAATATATATACATTTATTAAATACTCTGTAGGTCATATCATTGGTATATGTCATGTTAATTGTCATCCATATACTCATTGTTGCAAACAGTTTAAATTTTAAAGATACATCAAATATCTATAAATGGTCCTGCTGCCAACTTATATTTTATAAAGACATACAAAGCTATCTCTCTAATGGAGAGAGTGAATCACAGCTGATTAAAACTGGAATATGTGGCTTTCACATTGTACACAATTTCATTAAGAAAGGTAATAATTCAGTTGATTGGGAAGGTGAGGATATGATATGACATGTATATTCAGTGTTAAAAGATGCTCCTACAAAGCAAGAGATATGTTATGTTTTCCCACTGAAATACTGTGGTCATAGATGGTTTGAAAATTTGTCTGTTGCTCAAAGGCATATTATATTTTTTTCTGACTTGAAGATGTCTTTTTGAAATTCAAATAAAATTGCTACCAAAATGTCCAATGACCAATTGCTACCAAATTACAAAAGCAACAACATATTTCTTTACCTGGAATCTACAATAGAAAAGCCTCTTAGTTTGACCACTTTACACTTCATCATTTCTATTACCATATTTCTCACAAAATTTCAAATGGAACTCCCAGTGCTTCCATTTCTTTAACCCTTCATACATGGACATACTTTTTAGGGTTTGCTAGGTGGAGGGGGGTATTTACCCTCTTGAAAAACCAAACTTCCTATCATCTAATTAAGCTAAAGTTTAGTATACAGATACCTTCAAAAGACTTGTCAAGTGATTTTAATTTTCAAAAAAATTAATTGATTTTTATCATTTTTATGACCTAGTTACATCATAAACTCCAATTAGGAAAACTATAGGAAAAACAAATATGCTATATATTTGCATATGATTTTGCACTGGATTCCAGATCACAAGATCTATATTTGTGGATATTTTTTATAATTATACTACTTAGGCTATACAAATAAGCTATAAATAGTATAAATGTGTTTTGAGTATTATTTTAAATTGCTGGTTATTTTAATAAATAATTTTATTATTCAAGTTAAATGGATATAATTTACGATAAACTTATTTTTTCTATTAATGTTGCAAGTTTCAGCACTTATGAAGTCCTAGGGGGTATAAAATGGATCCATAATAACACAAATTTTTCTGGTATGTAAAAATATCAAAATTATCTTTGTTATATTTATTAGTAAGATAAAAGTATTTTAGCCACTGAGTAAAAAAAATCAGGGTCATACATTTTATAGTTCAATCAAAAACTTAATTTCTTTGATAAAAAATGGTCATACCACCTTCCACGTATGAAGCACATGCTGAATGATAAAAGCTATTCTGAAGAGGTTTGTACATTCTTCAGAAATCCCTAGTATTGATATTGATATCAATACCACATCAATATTGATGATACAGAAAAGTTTATTCTTACTAAAAAATGTACATTGGAGTTGCTGCTCAATCTGCTTGACCAATCTACTAAAATTCACAAATTTTTAGAAATTTGACCAGTGTCTCAACACCTATTTGTCATTGTCTTTTATAGATTAATTATTCTTTGTAATCAAAGCAGTATTGACTTTTTTCCATGGCAATGCAAGTGTTGAAAAGGGGTTTGAGGTGAACAAAGATCCACTCATTGTCAACATACAGAAACATTCATTACATGTACTATGTTTATTCTGTCACTCTCAAATTGCTAATGGTTGATCAGAAAATTAGTTTAATTAAGTTATCAAAAGATTTAAAATAAATAGTTTTTTAATAATCATGCTTTTAAGATTTTTCATCTCTTATTTTTTAAACTAATTTTCAATATATTTGTCCATGATGATTTATGCACTATAAATTAACTACTTTTTTTTTATTAAATAAGAATAATAGAATATTGTTTTTATTTATTTTTGAATTATTTAGAATGTTATTTAAATATAATACTACAACATTTAATTTTATTGCAAATTAACTGCTATTTTATTAAATAATAATAGAATATTGTTTCCATTTATATTATTAGTCTAGATTATTAGGAATGCTTTTTTTAGCCAATTATCAAATAGTAGAAGGATTAAGTGATAAAAGTCCAAAATGTTTGTATAAGGTAGTTCTCACCTTTCTCAAAGGATGTCAATAAAATATTGAAAAAATAAAGTTATTTAGAAGCACACATAATATGAAGTTAATTCTGGTTGTCTACATATATACTCGAATTTTGCTAATCTACTTGGTATACTAAAATTTTGTTTGATACTCGAATTATACTTTAATTTTTTAGTAATATAATGGAATAAATAATTTATTATTCCATAATTTTTTATGTTTATATACTTGCATAATTATGATGAATCATTATAGCTCTACTTATTATTGCTTATGAACATATTTTGTTAACATTTTATATAATTGTTTTAATTGTTTACAGTGTAAATAATTTGTTTTCTTATACCAATGCATACATTCTGTGAATCTTTTTGAAAATTATTAAACTAAATGTAATGAATTGGACATATTAGTTAATTATCCTAATCAGCAGGTACTCATCAAATTATTTTTTGAATATACTCAAAAAAAATTATGTGGTCACAGTGTTAATTATATATACACACCATCAGCCAACCAATCATTGTAGGCTATGATCAATTGCAAGGAGGCTAGCGTTGCTGTGTCTGTTCATATAATAGACAACGTTTAAAGATTTGATCCACTTTAAAAGGGCATTTTCTGCATTATACCTTGATTATTGACTGAATACATAGTTTGGAAACATATCTGACTTAGGGGAGACAAACCACTCCTGTTGTGTGCTTCTCAGATCTGGGAAGAAGAGGAGGAAGCTGATGAAGTAAGTGGGCTGGGTAGCTTAACTACAAGCTTAAAGTTGGGGAATCAACATTCTTGTCTATCATGATAGAATGTTAAAGCAAATTTCCATTGCTTATTTTTTGTAGGTTCAAATCAGATGACAGACATTATGTGCGTCATTGGGTGGTGAGATTTTAAACCTAAGTAGACACTGGGGACCTTATGGCACAGTGTTTAGTTAATAAACTAAATGGGTTGAAGACAAGCAAAACTTTTTAAAGAAGTTAGCAGATGTTACCAACTATTTTGTGTATTCAAGTAGATTCTAAAATTGGAGAGCCAACTACATGAAAGAGACACTGCAAGGGGAATTGTCATTTTGGTCAATATGGAGACTGTCAAATTAGACCATGACTTCCCCATCAACATAATTTAAGTTTTGTGTGTGTTCACAGAAGTAAGTCAATTTCATGATAGTGTTAACTGAGTTTCCAGCAACCAAATATACAATACTCCCTGCTATTTATATTAAACTAAGTATAGGCCTATACTCTGATTAGTTGGCTGGTGATGTGTGTGTACTCGAATTTATATTGTGTTTGACATGTCTACTTCTCTGTAACTTTATTTGTTTACTACACTTTGAAACACCTTGAGAAAGGTAAATACTGGCTCATGGAAATGTTATCACTAATTCTTTTTCATTGTGTGCAATGTGTATAATTTTTTCCACAATTATGATTCTAACATACAATTCTAGTATATTGTATATGTATATAGTATGGTATATTTAAACAATCATTAAATATTAATTTCTAAGTCATATTTTACTTATACAGATACATAAAATCATTTGACAATATTAAACTTTGCAATTCATCATATTGTTTCAATTTTTCTTTTAAGATGGTAGACAATTTAGCGTGGGAAGAGGTAATGGAGGCGCAGCTAGAAGGCCGACATGAGCTTGTGCTAACAGGAGCTGATATCTCCAGTCGTATTGAACAAGGAAGTCTCGATCCAAACATATTTGCACTTACTCGGCTTAACTTCCTTGAGATATCGCGAACATGTTTGACTGAACTGCCACCAACCATCGGTAAACTTGTCAACATAACCCAGTTGTCAATTCGTGCAAACAAGCTAACTGCTCTCCCGGTTGAAATTGGTCAATTAAGTAAACTGAAGTACTTAGATGCCTCGGAGAATTCCTTGACCAGTCTACCTCCTGATATATTTGCAAAGACAACCCTACTTCACACACTAAATTTAAGCATAAATTCGTTAACAGAATTTCCCGCAGTTGATTCTCTCAAAGAATTACATGACCTCTTTGTTGCAAAGAATAAGTTAAAGGTATTATATTTATATAATTGTTATTATAATTACATTTATAATCTTTTAAGTAGAGTGGCCAGCATTTTTTAACTTTATATATTGTTAGATTGTTTAGTACGCTGTGACGCAAATATCACTATTTGCTTACTAAATTAAATAGTATAATTATTTTTTTGGTAATTTTTATTGCAGTCATTCATATATTTAATGTTCACCTGTATTGTGATATGCTAAGCAAAATTATTCTTGAGTGATTGTTATCAATACCATAAGTATAATATTTTAATAGTGATATTGTCATATAAGACCATTAATATGATCGTTAGAATTATTAAAAATAATTAACTATTACAATCATTACGATTTGTCAATATTCAAGATACGATCTGAATACTATGAAATATTATATATAAATTCTGTTAATAAATTATTATTCATACCTGACATCAACAGTTTAGTGTTTGATTGGTTTTTAATTATAAAAAAATTAATAACGACCTTAAGTTAGATATGTACTCTGCTTACATTTAGCACAGAAAAATGAATGCATATCTATTTTTTTAAATAGTATTTTCAGTTTATCAAGTACTTATTTGTTTTATATATAAAACTATTACCACAGTCTATAATAATGTGTTGTGATTACATATAATCTCATATATTTTGTATATCCGTTCTCCTTTTCCAGTGCTAAATATGTTCAAATATATTACATTTAGCTTAATTGTTTTTGTCAATCGTTTTAAACAATATGTGTCTTCGTTTTACTATTGTATATAATATTATATTTGAACTGTCTTTATATTTTTGTAATTTAACTCCATGAGTTAATTATCGTATTCATTAACATTTTTCTGTCATTGTGATATTTCGAACTTTTACCATATTCTCAAAGGTAACACTTAATTCAAATTAGTTTGTAAAGTCAGTCTAAATTGTCATATATTAGAACGTATATATGTTATTTATTTATATGAATTTATTGAGCATACCTTAAAAAAAGTCATCAGCGTGTTGAAATTTTTTGTTAGTTTAATTATTTAAAAATGATAAAAGATATAGTTAGGTTTTGTCGACTCGAAGAATTCAGAATTTTAGTTAATTATTTTAGTTTTTATTGTCATAATTTCAAAGTAACTAAATGCTTTTATGTTTTGGGTACCGAAAATGTTATTCTTTTCAAAAGGTCATTAAAATGTAATGTGTGCAATTGCTTTTAATAAAAAAAATGCTGGTTTAGATTTTAGTATAATGTAATTTTTTGCTTTTTATTAGTTAGTTTTATGTTAATTTATTTATTTATTTATGTTAATTTAATGTTAATTCATTATTTCCTTATGTTCTAAATTTAGAAACACATAGTAAAAATAACAGAATACTATAATGCTTTTCAATAATTTTTCTGGTGCTTAGGCGCTACCGCCTGGTGTGGAGAAACTGGGTAAACTGCTACATCTTGACGCCGCCAACAACGCTGTTGAATCGATGCCAACCGCCCTGGCCGGCCTCGTTTGTCTCAAGCAGCTCAACCTCGAGTTTAACCAGGTAACCGAGGTCCCTGCCACTCTGGCGCTTTGCTCTAAGTTGCGCGATCTCAACCTGCGCGGCAACAAGCTGCGCGATAACCGACTGCGCAAGATGACCGAGGACTGCAAAACGGGCTCCATTCTCGAATATCTCCGCAAACAGGGCGTCAGCGGTGGAGGGAAGGGGGGTGGCAAGCGTGGCGGTAGGAAGAAGTCAAACTCCCATGGCGATGATGAATCCGTGGATGATAAGTTGGTAGCTGTGGAGAAGGAAGAAACAACATCCGATGGCGAACCGGTGATTGACCCTCTCTCGGGCAGATCAGTGATTCGGGTTGTTCGCGGGCAGGAGGGCGATGCGACCAAGATTGTGTCCGAGTTGACTCCCGAGGGTATCCGCCCCTACCTGGTTACCTGTGTGGTGAGGTCGGTAAACCTGGCGCAGGCCATTCCCGGCAAAGGTGACGCACTAAAGGCTTTTATTAAATTTCAAGTGAGTGCTTCGATTTACGAGTTTTTAGAAATATGTTTTTTTAGAATGCCATTTTTTTCTAGCGTTAAATATCTTACTTTTTAAGTTATTATAATGTTTATTTCATTTTTATTTATGTTTATTTGTATATTTGATTTATTATTCTATGTTTGGTTTTAATCATTTATATCCATGATTATATTAATAATTTTATGTGAGACTAATATTTTAATTAATGTAGTAATTAATTAGTCAAATGTCAGAAATGTTTATGAAAGTATATAAAAAGAATACTTTTGAAATCTTAATTTGACACTTTTGTTGAGTATTAAGTTTATTGAAGCAGTACGTTTCGTATATCTTTGTCAACTGTAACTGAAATTGTACTACAAGCAAGTTAATATATAAAAGATAAAATAGTTGCAGTTGACAAAGATATATACGAAATGTCCCGCTTCAATAAACTTAACAAACAACAAAAGCTCTTCTAATTGTATTTTATTTGATCAATTTGGGTATGGCTAAATCTCCGCACAAGCTTAATTAGTCTATTTTGATAAGTATTAGAAGATTTCATCATGTTATAGCTCCATTATAATTTCATATTAACTACACCAACTCACTATTTATATTAACTATGTTTTATTTCTGAACATTAATTGAATTGTAGTTAATTTTTAAAAATTGTTTTTGAATAAGAGTAGCTTTAGAATAATTATTATATTTTTTCATTTCTCTGTCCCTCTTTTAATTTCAGTTTATAATATTAAATGTATTCCTTTATATACACTTTTAATGTGTATTGCTTTAATTTATAAAATTATTGTACCCGGTATTTTAACCCTTGAAAAGGGTAAATCTATTTTCCGATACGCGTTAAGAATACGTTCTTTTTATATTAATTGTCTCTTATGTTGTTTGCCATATGTTAAAAACTGTTGTGCTATGATGTCTGTTGATGCAAACCTACACTCCCCCCATTGACGACATGGTGAGCGTCAAATAATAAATTTAAACAATAATTCTCTTCGTTTCCAGGATGAACTACATCGTACTCTATGTGATAACAGAAAAAAGGCTACTATAGCTTCTCATGACAACAACTTGGTCAAGTACCCACTATTATACACATGCAGACCAGGCGATGAAGTTACGGTAGGTGTCTAACACTTATTAGAACTTTGCTAACTTATAACCTAAAAAAGTTTAAGCTTCCCACTATGTGGACTTAGGTTCGTAATTACTATAATTACTGTAATTAATTACTGTAATTACTTTTATTGTTATTTAATTTTGTATTAGGTACATGTATTATATTATATATGTATATATAATTATCATATTACATGTAGTATAACTAATGTCTTTAACTGTCTGATCCGGGTACAATTTGTAACATTGAATAACGATTAGCCTACCGCGTTATTGAAATTGGTGTATACTGTTTTTATCTAGTAGACCCGAACTTGGCCTACTCGTAATTCTATCATCATCTTGATCAACAGTTTACATTGTTTTCAGATTAATAAATCATAATAACGTGTTTTTCGCTTGTAATTGTATTCTACTTAGTGTTTAATTTTATGTTACAAGCATAATGAAGTCGCAAGTTAATTTTTTGATTTTTCTTTTCTAATTCATAATATTTTTGCAAATCAGTGGAATTTTTTAAATCTATTTTAATTTTATAATTATTAGTTTTATTTTCAGATAGTGTTGATCGGTATTTAATAATCTTAACTATTGTTACTATCAAAATCATTAGGATCCAGCGCTACCGAATTAACATTCGTCATAAACTTGAAATATACTTTCCACAGAATGCTAATAGCATCTATTGCGACTTTTATATTAATTCAATAATAAATGTACTATTATTCAAATGCCCCTAATTCGCAATGGTTTAACCAAATTGGCCAATACTAGCCTATAATAGCTGGTTGGGTAATTGTATTTAAAATATAAAATTGAATTCATCACCACCGAATTCACTTATTTTGTTTAATCAAATATTTTTCTGCTGTCGTTTTTCATTTTTAATATTGAATTCTATTTAGAGTTATGTGTCATACATGTTATGTTATATTATACTATAAATCTAGGGCCCATGCAATATTTTTTATTATGATTAAAGTATATAAAATATTATGGACAATAATTTTTTTTTAATTGAAAAATATTATATTTTGTTATGTTGATGATTAAACGTCACCGATTTCCCATATTGATCCACTTCCCTTTAAAAGCCTTTTTCCATTCTAGATTTATGGAAATTATTAGTAGTCCTATCTACTTATTTTATGTGCAGATTATATATCTATAAAAACATTCCATACAATTATAATTTTACTGTGATATTGAAAAAAATTATACTATTAATCCTAGATTAGATAGTTAATGGTTATAGAATTTGTTTGAAGATATGAAAATCTGAATAAAGATACATATTAAAAATGCTGCATTCTTGTCTGCTCGGTTTTTAAAATTAAAAAAATGAATTATCTTTAAATTAGGAGGTACAATCAAAATGTATGATAGTTAGCTATGTGTGAACGATAGTCTAATTTAGAAAATCGAAAAATATTATATCTGCACTAATTCCACAAATGTTACAAATGATATTAGTATTTTGAAGGACATATAACTTTGCTCGTTATAACCAACTTTTCGATTTAAGTGAGCTCGTTATTGCGTGATTATACTGTATTTTGGAATAGTACATTTAACCTAGAATCGTTTAGCTTTTCATAACTAGTTCAGTTTATATAAGAATGAATGATATTAAATTTAAGTAATATGCAACACCTGACTTTTCATTAATTTTTTAACTAATAAGGTACTACTACTTGCTGTTGTCTTCAGATTCAAATGCTAAACACTAACCGCCAAGAGACCGGTCGTGAACTCTTTGGTCGTCTGTGGCGTGAAGCTCAGGAGGAACGCAAAAGGAAGAAACGTCAAAACATCAGCGGTGTCTACCAATATCTGGCACTCATCGAGGGTCGTGATGACTTTGCTGTTCTCTTGAATCGTGAAGAAACGGCAATTTCTTTGCCGCCCATTACCAACTGCAATGCTACCAAGGTAATAATTACTATGGAATAAAATCGATACTCATTGTTTTTTTAATTATTTAACTCTGATTGTGTTACTATTTAATTTGTTAAAATTAATATTATTTGGAGGTATCAATGTCCATTTATAGTTTGTAAATCAGATAAATCATCCAAATTACCTCAAGCTGTAATATTGGGTTCGCACCCTCTAAAACCCTATAATTTGAACTTTTTTTGAGGGTACTCGGAAATGAAGATTTTGAAGATAATTCCTCGAAATACCCCAAAAATGAAAAGAAAACAGTTATTTGAAAACTCCCCAAATTAAACGTTTTAAAGAAATATGATTTTTATATAGAGATACCAAAATAAAATGAACTTTTCCGCTATTTTTAAAACCAAAGTCATGCTGTTCATTTATACATTCTATGCACATTTTCCCAAGAAATCCACTGTTCGAACCCTCTAAATAATACACCGAATAATGTCATTGAAAACGGTGCCAGTATGTCTACTCTATATATTACTCTTCGCACCGATTACTCCTGATTCTTCAAACCACGGAACAACCGCAAAAGCCAGTTAAACAGAAAGTGAAACGTTTGAAAACAAAGCTGTTAAAACAAAAAGTTTAAAACAGAGTATCAATTCGTAACAATTTTTTGACACACTCAATAGTATACTTACCGATTAATTAAATCCTTTATTAGAAGATTAACATAACACTGATTCATGAAATTGTAAGCAAATACGTTGTAGTGGTTACATATTTGAGCCCTTTCAGTTAAATTTAGTACCTATTTAAGTTTTTGTATTATTGTAATATTTTGTAATTTTGTTTTTCTTTCATCTCATGTAATTTTTTATTTTATAAATAGATGCTGGATACATTTTAATATACATAAAAAGACATATTCAGCGTGGTAAGACCTTGCGCTAGAGGGAATTTATTTCATTTATTCAATATTTCTAGGGTTAATGCGGCAAGAGTAAACATGACTAGATGTACATCTAAGAATGGAACGAATAGCAACATTGGATTTTGCAATGAGACCATTCTCCATATCTTTTCTCTTGACATAGTTACTACAGAGAAAATTTTAATTAATTCAATCGGTAACAACTCATCAATGGTTTGAAGATCATAACAGTACCGTTAAACCACGATCGTTTTATATACATTTTAACATATGTTATTAGATTGTAATTTGGCACTGTCATTGTACTCTTGTAATTGAGCTTTTGAATTATATATGCTGCATTTTGCATATCAAGTTTTTTCTTTATGCCTTAATTGGTTGATAGAAATTTTTGAGGTGGCTCAAATTCTGACGATTTGGCCATTAGCAATACTTGTATTGTTTATATGTATTTTTTATCATATGATATTATTTATAAGATGTTTAAACCTTGTCCCAATCTACATGCTGTTGAATCATTAAGTCATTCATATAATTATTGATTGCTAATTACACCTTAAAATATTGGATTTAAATACTGGTGCTACTTCAATAATAATATAAACATTTTTATAATTTATATTATATTTAATTAATTTATATATAAATAAATTTATACAGTATATTATTGTGATTGTGTAAATTTTGTTATTAATATTTACATTACTAAGTACTACTTTATCCTTTAGAAAGTACTACAATATATACAATAATTATATTTATAACAATTAGAAATTATTATAAATGTTTATTGTTTTCATATCATATATTTTGCTACTTACTAAAATTTTAATTAGTTTTATCTAAGATTCTATTTTGCATTGGTGGGCTCAAAAATTCAGTTCAAAAAACAAAAATGTTTTATATTATATTATATTCAGTACCGATTTATATTATTGTTTAATATAATGTACTACCATATGTAATTTCTGTATCATTTAGTATTTACATGCTTACAATTTATTAATATATATTGAGAAATATCGCAATATTAATATAAAATTATAATCAAAATACGTAATATTTATTATGACATTAACATTTTATTGTTATATATTTTAATGTTTTATAACCATCTTTAAAATGTTTGTATCAATATGAAAACCCTGGGACGTGTTCATAATTGTGGTTTCTTATTATATAAATTAATGATTACAAAAATTGTTTTAATATTAAAATGTTGTGTTTTAAACATTATTAAGCGCTGTCATACTGTAAAATAATATAATATCTAATCAAGACTGATCGACTAACTAACTGGAAGACATTCTGTTTAAACATATTGTATTCACAAAATTGATTTTAATCCTAATATCGTTAATCTAATTAGTTCAAGACAATTTTTATAAAATTTTGTTTTTATAGTGAGGTCTTCATTAAAAAATTAAAATATTTGTAAAAATTAAAAAAATATTGTAATATATTGCATTTTTAATTTTTTTAGGAAATCTAATTAAAATATTATAGAAACTTTGATTACAGTTTTATTTAAATATAATTAAATCAGATTTATTATTTTAATTTCAGATATCTGCTGTCACCACTGATATTTTTCTTGAAGTATCTGGTGTCGCTTTTCAAACTTGCAAAGATGTTGCTAATAAGCTCATTATCTGGTTGGCGGAGACAGGTGTTTCATCATCACCGGACGGAAGCCTATTGGTCGAACAGCTGCGTATCATGGATACAACCAATCAACTGAAGGTTGCCTTCCCCTCGCGTACTGACCTCGTTCAGAAAGAGTTTGAAATTCAACGGGAAGATTAAGCGTAACGCGGTTGCTTGACTGGTTAACTAAATATAATGGTGTATTATAAAGTTTTTCATCTCAGTTACCTAGTCATTGTTATATTTGGGACGAATAAACATCAGATGCTACTCTTATTGGGAAAATAGCCCTCACGCATAATTAATATTATTTTACTACTTCATTTTGTATCCATACTATGTTGTATTCAGACCATCAAAAATTAGTCGCGAATGTTCTCATTGAAGTTTTCGACTAATTTATTTCAGTATTTGTTACATTCGAGATATCAGCTCTCTTATTGTATCTGTTTAAACTACTAATTAGTGTATTATAACCGAGTGTGTATGCAGTTTTCGCATGTTTTATGAAAAATCATGATTGATTTGTGTACTTTATAAATGATCCTATTTGTGTAGAGCTGTGACTGATATTTATATGCATACATGTTAAAGTTGAGCCAATTATACATGACTTGTGATTGTGGAATCGCCTTATTTTCATAATCCTTTTTCATTTTAGTATTTAAAAAGTTAACAGTAGTAAATAGTTGGCCATTAGTCAGTTGTTCAGATATTTAACTATTTCTTGACGACGATTAAGTTGATATTTATTAACTCTTCGTGAATAGTAGATGGGAGCGGTTGTTTTTTAAATATATTAAAAACAAAATGTGTACTTTACTGTTTTTTCAGCTTTCAATCTTTTTATTATAAATTATAGGTTTCGATTCCTTTGAGCAAGTTCAGTTGTATTCTGAGATTAATATTAAAAAATAGTGATAAATGTCCATTCTGAATATTGGAGTTGTCAGTTATAACACTTTTCTGTTTAAATTAATTTGACAGCGTTTAAATGGAATATTTTGTTGATAAGTTCATTAGATATAGTATAACATAATGTTTGGAATTCTTATTTCTAATTAGATATATATATATACAAGTATAGTTATAAAGTTGCAGATATTTTTTGGATAATATATATTTTTTAATTTAAATATCACCATAATTGTGGTTAAAATAGTAAAATTTAGTTATGTACTTTACTTTTTCGGTATATACAATATATTCTTCAATTATATATATTGATCTTTAATCGATAGAAGGTGGCCATAGATTACCATAAAAATGTTAAAATGATGTGAAAATGTGTGAGAGTTAATATCAGAATAGAAGAGAATCGCGCGTAAAATAAACAAGGTACATGCCATCATTAAATAAATTTAAGCACACTGGATATCGTTTAGTTGTCATTTTAAGATAATTATCAGTTTTTATACAAAAAATAGAACTTTAATCAATTTCTAATACGTAATAGAGTTTTTTTAAATTATAGTTACAACACATTACATAGCAATATTTTAGAATAAATGATTAAACTACCAATAGAAGTTTAAAACGCATGTATTGTGTAATGATATTATAACACTTATTAAAAAAGTAGATCGTTTCATAATTTTGATAGACAATATAAACTCAAAATATTTAAAAGAAAATTGATAAAAATGCTATTTTGAAAATATAATTTTTTCTTGAAAATGCAAACTTCACACTGTTTAGAAACATTGCATTTTGTATAAAATCTAAAAACGACTTACAAATTATATGTAAATATTAATACATTTTAAATGTGGAATCTTAAAATGTTTAGCGCTTCGCTGCATTAGCGCTGCAATCACGATTTGTAATCGGATATTTACTTTAAAAATGTCGTCTTAAAAATATAATAAATATTTCACGGGAACCATGATTAAAGCAAACAACAACAATTATAATTGATTATAATATTATCATTATTTAACTGTATTGTATACTATAAATTGAATTAATTATAGTTTTCAAGCAAAGTAAAATTTTACTAACAAATGAATATCTATTTTACACATGGATTATTCTTGGGTGCAGTTAATATAATAATCATATACACCTTATCTGTACGGAATACGATTGAATATTGAGAAGAAAATGAGTTAGATAAAGCTTAGTTCAAGTTAGGAATATTAAGAAAATAAAAACGTTTTAAGTTTCTGGATCTTATACGGAAGGGCTATCCTCATTGCGACAATTAATGTTTAAGAAAGCTATTCCACAAGTGAGAAGCAGTAGTCCTGAAGAAGACTCACATATTGCGCGTAATGAGTATTTTGGTTGAAAAAGGCGATGATTGCGCCTATATATTGTAGAACGAAGCTGCACCATACTGCGCTTTATCGTACAAGCAGTTAAATAACAATGAAGCATAGTTTAAACATGATTCTTTGAGGGAAAAGCAACTAATGCAACTTACATCAATGATACTGATGATCGTCATGGAATTGGCAGTTGTTTTCATTGGTGAACTTAATTTTATAATAAATATTAAAATATTCTTCCGTAATTAATTGAAACAGCATTTATTTTAACACACTCCGTGATAAGATTTCACGAATTTTAGTATATATATTAGATTAGCAGAAATCGAACTTAGCAGATTGGCTAGCAAACTTTATATAACATTAATTTTTATATGTTTGGTAATTATATATGTCTACGCAAGTAAAAGCATTATTTGTGTTATATATAGCTAAAGGTATTGATATCAATCATTGTCTACACTTTTCGCAAAAATGAAAAACATTACTACGTTTTTCCCAAATTATCCGAAAAACATTCTAAAGATGTACACAAATTATAAATCAGCGTTTTCGTGCTGTTTAGATGACGGTAAATATTTTTGATTTATGCTTGTTTAATTAAAAATATATATATTTCTATAGAAAACTTAAGCTGTGCTGTTTGAAATTTATATGTATATAGACCCTATATATCTGGGCCATTATTTTGAAACTTGTACAATTGCACTTTTTGTGTTCCATAATCAATTAAAGTTTAACGTCACATTACAGATACTTGATTATGCAATCATAATATCGATATGATTCTAAGCTATCTAAATAATATAGTTTTGTATATTATGGCAAACTTTGGGAAATATGTTAAATTTGAATTTGAATACTCAAAAGTCGCAAAATATGCCTTTCCAAAAATAT
>JAUZND010057742.1:0-18578 GCA_034780555.1 Coelogynopora nodosa
TACCGCATTCGACATTTTGGGTCGCATTCGATATTTATTATGGGGCCCTTTCGATAAATATATATATATATATATATTCCAAGTTAACTTTCCACGCTACATGCCAGGGAATGTCACCAAGGAAGATTG
The DNA here is from genome assembly GCA_034780555.1 of Coelogynopora nodosa. NCBI lineage: Eukaryota > Metazoa > Platyhelminthes > Proseriata > Coelogynoporidae > Coelogynopora > Coelogynopora nodosa. Next base: position 130 of record JAUZND010057742.1, read on the forward strand.
AGACAAGAAAATGGGACCTTTTTAATTTAGGTAAACATAATTATGTGGTTTATGTGGAATTTAACAATTATTTTACCAATCAAGAAATTAAATGTAATAAATAATTCCAATATTTAACTGTTCAGTTGAAAAGGAAGCGATTATTTCATTAAAGCGGGTAAACTTGCGGTAAAAAATTATTTTGATATAAAAATTTATCATTGGCAAAATAACAGACTGTTTCATGGAGTACAGTATCTATGTTAGATGTAAAGGATATTTAACAATATTAAACAAGTAAAACTCGTATCTAAAGATTCTCATTTCGTTTCTAATTATAGCATTAGAATATTACATCCTCTAAAATAATCACAATATCCCAAAAAGTACTCGAAATATAAATATAAACATCCAGCCCTATGATTATTTACACGTAAATTAAAAGTGCTCAATATACTCCTGTTTTATTCATTTTATACGCATTATGTTGGTCCTAATTCTACAAGCGTGTGATATTACTCAAATATATATTTTTTTACTAGAAACCATTAATAACAATTAATAAAAAATTGTATTTAAAAATAACAAAATAACAGTAAGCGCAGTAGTTTTGCATATAGCGGACCTGTATATTAACATCTATATATATATATATATAGTTATCAATTATTGATTGATATACACAGAAATATTGAAACATTTAAATTTTGCATACTCATTCATAAGGAATATATCCTAATAATGGTTGTTTATATATTTGTATATTTTAAATTCATTACATTTCCCAAAATTAATTTATTTTTGACATGAAGAGTGCATTTTGAAATCCACTCAGGTTTATATTGCGGCTATTATAAATTATTTAATATCAAATGTGTATTGATCTTTAAAACTCTTTTGTAACTTTATAGGTTTAGTAATCTGATATGCTTTCTCTTATTTTCTGAGAGGTTCTTTTCGTGTGTATGTGATATAAAAGAATTTAAACCGAAATATGTATCACAATATAATCAAGACAGTTAGAAGAATTTCTACTTAGAATTTTTAAAAAATCTTTACATATACCTTTATAATGGAGTTTTTAAGTGATAAACATCAAAAATGTAAATTCATGACAATCCGGTCAGTACACAATTAGTGTTATATTATTTATTTAATGTCAATAACGACCGAAAATAAAAATATCAATTAATGTCATCTATATGAGTAAATCAATCGATATCATACAATAAAATGTCATTTTTTTATAGATTTTAAAATCCTGCTTTAAGTAATTATAAATAACTCTGTATACATAGAGTTACTGTAAATGTACCTTATAAGACACTTTAATATCCAACACAATGTCTAAGCTTTATATCTTAAAAATACAATATACAGATACTATTAAAAAAATTTACTGCATTTTAACATTTTACTTAGAAATCGGTTTTTGTAAATTTCGAATGTCAAATGTCAGACTATAAATAGCGTATGAATTATTCGACAATTACGTTTTAACTATTCCGAGAAATAATGATTAAATATGAAGTAAATAATTTCAATAATTTCAATAAAACTCCCATAAAAATGAGTCTAAAGAGCCTTTGTAAAAAATTGCTATCATTGCATGGAGTGATCACCGGTACCATTCTATAAAAAAACAAAAATAGACTCCTTAAGTATATGTTATGATTTATTGTAAGCTTAAACAAGACATTAACACCCCATACGAACTTTTGCCAGGTTTCCTGTATAGGTAGACGTTTGGTATCCTGATTTATAGCAACAGGAGCTTGTAACATGTTCATTAGATTATATAATAATGTATGTGCAGTATTTAATGTTACATTAATTGTATATTATTTCCTCTACCTGTCGATTGAATTTGTGTGTAAAACTGAGTTTTAAAATGCAAATGTTTTCTGTTTGTGGGAACTTAATTGAAATTTTAAACGAATTTTGTTTATACACCTAAAGGTTCTATCATTTTAGCGGCGTTCTACAATGCTTGAACATGCATTTTTAAAAAATAAAATTCGGAAATTAATTAAAAGTTACGCTCTTTATGATATTTCACTTATGATTAATATTTTAGTATAAAAATTATTAATAACCATCATGTGGTAACCGTCAGACATGCCGCAATAATAATAGTGAAATACATTTAAATTTAAAACAATATCTTTTTTAAATCATATTTAATTAACATAGAATATGCCTGTGTATATAGTACGAGCATTTTAAAAAGTGTTCTAACTCTTATGATAGTTTGATAGGTACCATTTATGGAGTACCATTTTAAACAATAAAATAACTTTTTAAATGAATTTTAGATATTTTGGTTATACTGTACTGAAGTCAAAACACAGAAAGTGTGCAAACTTGATCAATTCTTTTTGTCACCCTAAGCCTCCCTCGTCACTTTTCGTATTTACTTATTCTCAGATGGTACAGCGGGGTTTTTTTAACTATAGCTTTAACTGTATCGAAATCACATCGCTTCGAAATAAACACCATATCTGTGTGCCTTATAAATAATTTACAAAAACAAAATATTTGCCTCAATTTTGATATTGCGTTTCTGACTATATTATACAGCAGTGAAAGCAGTTGGTTATTATAAACGATATCTAGAAGGTGTTGGAAATGAAACGTTATAATACCGCGTGCTTTGAGTTTTATAAGCAGCACAGCGAGCGGTAAACATAAAATCAATATTTGTACGTCGGCTTAGTGTAGCTAACTAATTGTTTTCTGTCAATTAGAGAGAGCTTTGAAAGATGCAAAAAAGAAGAATTAGACAAGCGAAGTAAATAATCCTGCCATTCTCCTCGAACTTCAGTTTAATAAATAAATGTATTTAAAGCGTAAGCCAAATCAATTGATAAAGACTTTGTATAATTAAAGAAAATGAAATCGAATATTTTTATTAAAATAAATACTGAGTATTACTCAAAAGTATAAATTCTATTGGTTATTTAAAAAATTATAAAAATTAATACAGATTATACAATACAATCGAAGTTAATTCATTTAAACAACAGGGAAGACGATAATTAAATTAAAACCCAATATATATATATATATATAATTATATGCTAGGTTCGTGTAAAACTGTTCTTATTTGATTCATTTTATTTGTAATCTATTTTCAATCCATTTTAAAAATTTCGTTATAACTATATAATATACATATAATAGTAAAGACTATTTGAAATCGTTTGAAACTATTTTATAATTCCTTTACAGATGCAAATACAAATTTTACAAATATATGTACATAATATATGCAATATCCAAATAACAACAAAAATGCCAATTTTTAATAGAAAATAGTGGAAAATAAATTCTAGATTGTTCTCCATACTATCCAGAATTATAATAAATATATTGTCAGATTTGTGATTGCGGATATGTCTGATATTTTCAGAATATGTTTTGTTTTAATAAATTTTGGTATATATATATATATATTTAGTAGCAATAAATAGCGCTTATCCTATCATATTTATCACAAAAACATTTATATATCAAAGGGCCAATAAAAAAAATTATAGAATTTTTCAGAAAAAGTCTAAATTATTAAAAATACAGACAGCCAGGTAAATAAATACATGAAAAGATTTTTTTACGCTGAATTAAAGTTTTTTAGACATTCATTATAATAACATCGTGTTAGTTATTTACAAATCAAAAACAAAAACGTTCATAAAGTGCAACAAAGGTTTGTTGATTAATTTAATTTAATACGAGGAGGTAATTAATTAATTAATTATAATTAACACATTGTTTAAAATAGTAATATGTTGAAACTACCTTCTACAATGTATCTATGCATTAATGTTTGTTATAAACGGCGTTTTTAATGATTTAACAAAAATATTTAATATGATTTAATTAACAATATAACAATGTGAATAATTTGCTAAAAATGCTTATATTCAAATTCAGCATTGGATATTGTAGTCTTATTAAACATGGAAGTCATATAAATTATTAAACCAATATTATAAATATTTACAGCTAAATTGTTTCTGCTCGCAAAGTCAAGTTATTTAAACCACACTGTGTTAAATTTAATCAGTTTTTGTCCAAGAAGGGATTATTATACATTCAATAGCGTTCTAATTCTGTATCTTCATATACAATAGAAAACTGATATTGCAGCCATAAAACATAAACTATTCAAATAGTCTAACAAAACGCAATTCCATTGAGGTTTGCAACTATAGATCTATTTTCTTTATGAATAATGACTGTGTGGTATCATGCTCAACATTGGTTATACTTATAACATAATACGTCAGTCATCATTTTGAATTATGAAGTAGATATAAGGCTACTTACAAAATATGAGCGGAACTCATGGATTAATTCATATTTTTTTACCAAGCATGGATGACTAACTGATTTGTCGATAAGCGTTCAACTGTATTAATTTATCCATATATATTTTTAATGTATCATTTCTAAATTGATAATTGTTACATTTTTTATTTTATTTATTAACCTACAATAATTATTAGTTTGTTAATAAACCAAATCAAAAATTATATTTATAAAGTTTTTTACATTGTTATTTGTCTTATTTTAAAATGTTTAACTTCTCAAACAGTCACTATACTTATGACCTGATTGTTCACTTACAATATGTAAGACTTATCCTATTTCTATTATGGTCGTCTCGTCTTCTCAAAGCATTATTATTGAAAGGGTTCAATATAATTTTACTACATTAATTTGCATTAAGTTCAATATTATATACGATAAATACATAATTCAATTACGTCCTCATAATACTCATTCCTTAGAATATCGTCCTATCGCTATTGATTTTATTCTCTATTATGAAATATAAGTAAATAATCTAGTTGACATTTCCTTTTATTGAGTTATTCTTCAATCTTAATCATTAATTATATACATTTCGTGGTCATTCCAAAAAACTATATATTTCTGGTAGAATTAAACAAAACAGTACAGGCATATTTTTGCAAATCGAGTTGTTCTCAAATAAAATTGCTTAGCTAATAATATGAAATCTCTGAAAACTGTAAATTCTTTGTAACTCTAATCATTTTTAATATGTGTTACATCATGTTTCATGTATACCATTAACATATGTACATATGTAGCGTATGTATGTTACTATACACGTTTATGTAACTGTATTAGCATTTTTTAATTTACAAAGAAATAACACAAATTTCTTCAAATTTGACATTTATTTCTTTATTATTCAGCTATGCCTATAACCATCTATATACTGTAAATGATGAAAATATATATATTATATGTCGTATGCGTACCTAAAGACCAAGATGCAGTTATAGGAAAGTGTAGTGATGATGATGTTCGTCCATCGCTATACGAAGATTACCATCACATTATTAGGTATTCGAAAAAGTGTTGTGTGTCCAAAGATAACCGAAGATAACCGATCCGTGTTTTAGCATGCACTCCTCCTTGCGTGTTACCGCAGCTCCCTTGTAGCCTTTGTTGTTGGCGATAAGTCAAGAGTGACGGTATTGTGCTATAAGCATTCCCAAGAGTCTGTGCATATTGCGCTGACCTCCAGTGGGTCTTTTCCCAGATGACAGTTCACCATACAAGAGCTGTTTTGGGAGTCGTGTATCTGACATCCGACATCCGACAAATGTGGCCCGCCCAGCGTACTTGGCTGCTGACAATTGTGTATATTCAAGAAAGGTTTTTTCTTGTCAGTAACGCAGCATCAGAATTTTTGTCTTGCCACATGATGTTAAGCAGTCTTGTGATGCAGGTCATGTAGAAGTGGTTCAATTGTCTGGCATCTCAGACATACACTGTCCATGTTTCACATAATTGTAACACAACTTTTATAGTCTGCATTAGTCTTGAATAAGATTTAAGACAAATAATATAGGCCTAATACAATAATTTATTATTATTATAACATCTTATTAACATGATAATATCAACACTGACATATTACTGCTTCTAATAAGATAACAATAATATAAATATATGAAATACATTAAATTATTTGAAAAAGATGGTACGGTAACTTAATAATTCTTCTAATTACTATATTTTTACAAGAGCCTTGAAGAACTGTCACATAATTGACAAGGTTCTATTGGATCACCAACTATAGATTTTTCAAAACATAATTGAAATTAGTTTTATTCATATAGACTAATGTTTGACGCTAGTCTGAGAATGATGATTGTGTAAATCATCACACAATTCGGCGAAGTATTTCTAATTGGTATTATTGTTATTTGTTCTTACTTGTTGATTATTATTAATCCCGTATATTTGTTTGCATACAACATAAAACGATAATACATTTTATTAAATCCATAAATACAGCATGTGAAAACAGAATGAGACTGATTAAACCTTAATCCCACTTCAGCTCTCGGTAATAGTGGAAAATACGGGTCAGGATCTCCAGCTTACAGTGACCGAAGGAGATGTACGTTTTGTGGGCGGACCACTCTCCTATCAGTATCGATTATTTGGAGCCTTGGTCAAGTTCGGGTCTGAATCAGTTCAAGGATCCGATCACAGAATTAACAATCAAAGCTTTCCCGGCGAAGTAAGTGCGCAATCTATTGGAGATTTGTTGTTGAATATTACCATAAAAATGCAGATATTATCGTGATTACGATTTCATCAATTTTCTAAAAATATAAATGGTTATTTGAAGATTAATCCAAAAATGCTATTTCTGCTTTTTGATTTGCTTTAAATTCAAAATATACAATTACGTCATCATGCTAAACAAAACACAACATAATAGAATAACAGAATAATACCATAACAGAATACAGTTTGTAATCAAATGATCATCGGGAAAAAACATTATTATAAAAATAAAAGGTTTGAATCTTCAATTAGTCTTTCCCGCTCTTGGCTAGCAACCGGGTTTATATTAAGAAATTAGTGACACATCATATTAGGTTCGTTTGACAAAGAGAGTATTTGATTTAAAAAAAGGTTAACTAAAAAAAATATTGCGATAATTTATTTACAAGAAATCCACTTTGAAAACCTGACATTTCTACTAATTTTCGAAAAAGAATGGGTTCGGAAAATATGTCGAATATATAATATCCTGTAAGTTTATGTGTGTTTTCATATCATTACATCGTTTGTAAAAAGTACGAATACTATATCTAATAAGAGATTTTTTCACCAAGGATTTTTATTTTTAAGTTTTTTTAAATTGATATTTTTTTCAATATATTATCATTAATATCTAAATATGGTTGTGTTTATCGGGTGTTCGGATATCAAATTAAATCACAAGTTGCATAGTAACTTAATTCAATCACGCAATTGTTAAATAAAATATTAGGTAATCTTAGTATATTATAAAACGCAACATATTCTCTCGCAAATGAATAAACCTTGTAACCACGAATTTAATTAATTCATGGCAATAATAAATAATAATTTAATTTAATAATTCTACGGCAACTGTATTATTATATTGCTTAATCCGCCAATAAAATGATGAATTCATTTTAACCACTTTCCCGGTGTCACTATATCATGGCATGCCTGTAATTTATTCGTTGCATGATAAAAATGTTTGATTGTTGCGTAGTTTTTAATAGTTTTTTTTATAAAGTGTGAACATTTATTATCATATATACTTACTTAACTATATTCTTTGGTTTATCGTCTCTGAAATAATTGTAATTTTCCAATGATAGGTCGTCAATCGTAACTTTTTTTCACTAATTTATATTGTTTGTATTTTTATTTTAGTTGCAACTTTATGGATATAATGTTGATCTTTACTCAAATTTCACACAAGCAATGGATAAACCTCATGGACTGATGGCTATGTCGGTAATTTTTGCTGTAAGCGATTCTGCTCAAATATGTATTAAACTGTAAAAATAGATATTATGATTTAGCTATAGTTGTTAATTTTTATTTATAGTAAATTTTTGTAACAATTTTCATTTTTTTATATTAAAGAGATAGGTGAAAAATCAACTGAGGTTTCCTTAATATATTTTCACTAACACATATATCTTACTTACCTAGTAATTGGTGTAATAAGGTTTTCTGTGTGTGGAAATAGGAATGTATAAGAGTGTACTTAAAATAAGCAATATATTAATTGTCATAAATTGGTGTATATACCCTTAAAATCGTGTTTACAATCAAAACAATATAATGACGCACCTTGTATTCTGAGTTATTAAATATAATGTTTTGGAAGTATTGATTCTTATAATTAAACTTTAGGGCTATAGGGTTTTTAAATAAAAACTACTGGCAATATTTTTTAAATATATAGTTATTACTGAAAAATATGTCAATTTTTTTAATTGAATAAATTTTAGATTAATAAATATTATTTGTTTCTTGGAATTTATTCTAGGCAATAGTTTTAACATGTTTTATATATGTGTATAATATGTTTGTTTACATCGAATGTATATACATGATAACACATAATTTTGAATGAATATATTATGTGGTTTGATTTATAAGTAACAATTATTCTTGATAATAAAAGATATGAACAGTCTTTACTTGAGTAAATACATTTAAATTAAAATAGAATATTACTCTTGTTTGTGTAACAACTGTAAAAGTGTAACACAGAAGCGTTACATAAAAGTGTGTCACAGAAGCTTATCATAAAAGTTCCACAGAAGTGCATCATATTTATGTGTCATACATCATATAGATGGGTCATATATCATATAGATGTGTCACTTATCATATAGATGTGTATCATTCAAGTGTGTCATAAAATGTATCATAAAATTGTATTGTAGTAGTTTTGTGTGGTGTAAGTATAATCATTTAAGTATCAAATTAAATAGATTGGCATGACATTACCTTTTACAAAAACGTAATAAAGAAACATTTGTATTTTAGAGATTTATTATGAAAAATAAATGTCAGAAACAGATAATGCGCTAAAGTTTAATTTATAAATAATAATTAGTAATTAAATAAATAATTTTCATAAATAAAATCAAATACTTGTATTGAATACCATGCCCAGAACTTCGCCTTCGGGACAGTATAATGACAAAAATCTTTTCAAATGTTAATTAATAGATTCTTAAAATAGTGTTATTTGACATTGATATTTCGACATTACATCTTTATGAAATTACTTCTAATTACTAATTACATTATACTTGCATTGTCTGGCGTAGAACATAATCAGGCGCATGCACAAACATCTAACTAGACCGCCTACCTAGCACGTCCTTAGGCTAGGCGTCCTTGCAGATTGTTATGCACAAACACCAACCTAGGCCGACTTAATGAAGGATGAACTTCTATGCATCGGTAAATGGTAGAAATAATTGTCTTGAAAGATATACTTAATTTTCGATGATACATGCATTTAAAAAGGTAATTATTGGAGACCCTCAGCTGCTTCTTGGCGCCGAGCTGCTGCTACAGCTCGTAGATGATTATCGTCAAAATTGTCGACAGGTAGCGGGACAACATCTGGCTGCTCTGGTGCCGGAATAATATATTAATCATTTGGAACTAGATCATTGAGTTGTTTAGCAATGTTATGTAAAATAAAACAAGCAGTTATCGTAGGACAAATTCGTTGTATGCTAATTCGTAGAGGTGTGCCCAAACATGCGAAACGACGTTTCAGTTATCCAAACGCTCTTTCGAGACAGTTTCTTGTTGAAGCGTGCACACGGTTAAAGTTTTATTGTACTGGATCATTTGGGTTTAAAAATGGAGTAAAAAGAAATGATGCAAGACGGTAACCACTATTACCTAAAAGTACGCCATTTAAAGTTCGATTATGCGGACGATGGTGTAAAGTAGAGTTTCTAAAAATATGTAAATCTGTACACTTCCAGGTCATGCAGAAATGACATCCACAAATACACAATCAGAGTCACATATACGGCCTGTACATTAATCAAATAATAGTTTTTTCGATTCATATACTCCTGTCCATGTTCTCCGGGTTGTATTGTTGGTATATGGGTACAATCAATACACCCCACAATATTAGCTAATTCAGAAACAGTAAAAAAAAACAATGTTTGATACCCAAGCAAGTTCTAATGAAATTGAATCTCGTTAATCAGCTCTGTGTAAATAGCTGATGTAACATCGGCTATAACTCTGGACACTGTACTCTGATCGACACAAATCCACGCGCCTAAGGAAAGCTGTATTGAGCCAGTTGCATAAAATCTTAATGCGAGGTACACTTGTTGTAAAGGTTGCAAGCTTTTATTCCGATTTGTATACGACGTCTTGAATTCAGATCCAATCGATCAGTTAATTGAAGAATATTTTCTCAGTTAAAACGAAATAAATTTTTTATTTCAAAATTGTCATAAACAGTAAAAGAATCCAGGCGATCTCTCAACTTTCGTTCTCGATATAGATGTCACGCAGCATACAACTGTAGCTCATAATCCATTGTGAAAATATGGAAACTGTGTACAGCTGTCTGATTACTTGTATTAAACAATATTTGTATATATATGTTTACGTGTATATTAGTATATACATATATATTACATTACACTTCATTAATCTTCATTACACGTTTTTATTGTTACACGTCATTATTATTATTATTATTACACGTTCACCATGCATTTTTATATATCTAGACAACTGCAATGCTTGCTAGCCGATAACCTAGGCGGCCTAGATAGGCGGCCGCCTACCTTATGGGATTTGTTCTTTGCATACGGCTGAATATGTTATGGACTGATTATATAACTTTGATCGTTTATATGAATATTTTTACAACATTGATGTATATTTTCGACATTTTACTAAAAATGGTAATCCATTTTTTAAATCAAATACTGAGCTATACATCTTAAGGTTGTAATGAGTCTGTATGAGAAATTTAAATATTGTTAATTACGTGGTCTTTAAGTACATTGTCCACAGGCAGAAGACAAACAGACACTTTGCTTTATGATCATAGACGCGTATATTTCTTTCTCCAAACTTCTTTCAGCTCTCTGAGAAAACCAACAAGGATATGCTAGCAATTGTGGCTGCAGCTGAGAAAACGGTTCTACGGGGTGAGTGATTAAAATTACAGAAAACACTGAGCTGATTTTGTGACTTAAAATTATTATTAAAAACGTCTAAAACTGTCATCCACACTGTTATACTGTCAGAACATTGGTAACTAAAGCAGTTTTTGTTTTAAGTAGTATATAAGACAGAGATACCCTTTAGTTTGTTATTTGCAGGTATAAATGATTCTAAAATAATAGACCTGTGATCAATCATTATATTGATTAAATTAAAGTATTTGTTCCTTTGAAAAATTAACTATACAATGTATACTTATTGAATCCATTAAAGTGCCAACTATTGAAATATTAAGTTTCTGTAAAACATACTTCGATTTATTTTTATAGTACAAGTTACATTGTATAATTAATAATATACATTTTCCTGAATCTCAATATTAAAATAAAAGAAATATTATAAAACATGAAATAAAGAACAACAACTACTGCAATATATTCTCAATCATAAAAGAGTTGCATAACACCTATATAATACAAGTATTTAAAAGTTTAATTAATTAACTATAATTGCCGACAAGGCAAAACTTCAGAGAACCATTTCTTTGAAAATTCGATAAAACGATAAAAAGTGAAGTTAACAATTCAGCATCCGCGCGGGATTGATTTTCAAACAATTGCTAACATACTTGTAATTTAAAAAAATTAATAATAAAATAAAATAATAAACTATGATTGGTGATCAAACCGACAAGACGAAACTTCCAAGAAAGATATTGCCCACAATATTCCCTTTTTTATATTTTATAAATTGTCGGTTTTTTTAAATCTTATTTTTATATATATAATATTTTTTCAGAATTAAATAATACAATATGTTATTCATTTCTTAATATTTCAAAAAGTAAATAAACACATGACTATGTATATATATATATATATAATTCAATATTTTAATTACCCTTTTACTTTTTTATTTTGTTTACAATTTTTTTATTATATTTATTTTAAAACGACACCGTATGTCATATTACTTCTTAAAATATTGCATTGTTGTCTTGCATACAACAGATTTTTTATTTTCTCGCCCGAGTTTCTGGAGAGCAATAAAGTATAAATGAGATTTCGAGAAGGCGAAAATGCAGTACGTACTACACCACCAGGCCAGTTTTTCTTGAGTTTACCAGGATCATTCTGCCCGAATGGCTCAGAGTTTTAGGCAGTTGTCTATAATACATATACTGCATAAGTAAGCGACAACAGCAATTCTGGAATTTGACAATGATCTATGTCCATTGTGTAAACATGGAGATCCTGGTAGTATTTTGATAGTGCTCAGAGGCAAATTTAGTTGTTTTACCTTTTTTGTTGTATCTAATAGGGCTTATAATTAACTATAAATTTTATAAATATATATATAGGCAAAAAGGCAGTGCCTAAATTTTGGATCCTGCATATTTAAAAATAAACAAATAACAAATATTATCTACCTATACAACCATATACACATCTGCACTTTTTACCGAGAGTACATATTAATATAAATAAATCAATGCACACTTATCTGCGTGTTCAAACACTTGATACTGCCAACATGCAGTTAGCGCATAATGCCCCATAAAAAAGCGAATCAATTGCCCCACCGTCACACTGTTACTTCCGACTAATTAGTCGCACTGTCAATTTAATATCGGACATCCTAAATACTTTATTTCTTTACCAACCGTTGCAATAGCTGACCTAAACTCCCTAACAGTCCCTACATCGCTTTATCCCTAGTTGTTGAACACATGTGAGACGCGTCAATGTCTCCATTTTTTACCCAATTCCTCGATATTTGCAACTGTTTTAAAACTACTGGTGTAGTATTCATAAATAGTATGTATATGCTTATAATTTGGTAAAAATCTACCTACCCAAACGTCCCTATTCACCTTTCTTGTAACTTTGTTTCGGTTGTTTAGGTCATCGTCACCTACAGGAAATAAGCGATGTATGTATGTTTTAGATGTTATCCCATGGTGATTAACGTTTTGGAAGCATATTGTATTAGTTCAACAGTTCCGAAGGCAACAAGTTACGGATTGACATGCCTAATGTGTTAAACACATTCCTGGTATGTGGTTGGCTCTCTTTACTTTTTTAGCATAGCATAGTATAAAGAATTTATTTTCTTTGTAAATATATGATACATAAATGGTATTTCCAGTTTTAACTATATTTGTTGGATTTTGATTTTCGATTTTTATGTTGATTAGTAAAAAGTCTAAAATAAGTTTAAAAAATAATATTTAAAACGAAACTGAAAATTTTTAAAACTAAAAATTACAACAAAAATAATGTATACAGATATACAAATTATTGTAGTCAGATTTTTTCGCCGTAAAACATATTACAAATATGTTAAAATAATTCTAGATACAAATGAATAAGATTTTTAAGTTGAAACTATCCTGAATTAGGATTAAAATGACACAACCTCTCTCAATGATGTTGATCCAAACATTTACATTTTAACTGCATATTTAATATGTTGAGTGCACAAAACCACAACTTATGTTGGTTACACTGTTAGGACAACTCGGATTAAACAGTTTACAAGCTCTACATAAATGTTCTTCTTTAACTCGATGTAAACACATAGTACGTTCAAACAACTGTGTCCAATGTTTCAAAACCCCAATTTTATAGTTTGTGGATTGAATAGCGCTACCTTTGCTGAAGATTTAAAAAGCTAAAAACTGTTCAAACTTATAAACAAAGTAATTTTTAAAGTTAAAAGTTGATTAATAAAGTAAGTTTGATAATAATTTAAAATTAATTAATGTATTTATTTATAAAAAAAATTCTTTGATTTATCCATTTTATATGAGAAATCATAAATACAATAAAATAGATAAATATATCAATAATTCCCACATTTCATATTTGAGAATTTTTAAAATATAGTATTGAATCTATAGTGTTATACTCTGCTCAGCACCCTGTTCTCTAACTTTTTATTATTATGTTGTGTATAAATTATATGTTCAAGAATATCGCATAAAAAGTCTATTATTTTTTGTTTAGGTGTTTACTTGGAAATGTTATAAATAGGTCAAACCGATAAAAATGATCATCTAATATAATTATCGTCAATAATATCAATAATATATCAATAATAAATACAATGGTTGCTTATGGATATGGCAATCGATATACATATTTACCATTGCATACAATAATATACAGGCGATCCTTTTTTGGGTATGACTTATACGTAACTAATTATTTAATAATATATTATTAGACATGGTTAAAATCAAATAATAATAATTATCAAATAAATTGCTTTTTCATTTTAGCTATACGAAAAGAAATGAAAAGATAGGACAATACTTATACTATTATTTTCAACCGATGAAATTAGTTATACAATCAAGTAGATTACTTTTTCAAATTTATTAAATAAATAAGTATTTACTTTTCTCTTTTTTACCAGAAAATATAACATTTCGATTTCTCCTAAATTTGAAAACATTTAATTTAATCAGAAAATTTAATTAAACATTAAAATAATTAACACGTGGTTAATACACATTCTGTGATACAATATTTTTCAATTTGAATATATAATCATAACTATTTAATAACATTTGAGCACATCCAATTATTTTTTTATAAAATAACAATGTAAAATCATAAAAACGAAGAAATCCTAAATAAAGTTTGTTAGTATTGTACCTTTGCGAGAGTGGAAAGGTGTCTTAATGCCACATTAACAAAGGTTAATTTGTTTCATATAAATAGAATCAAACTCTATATAATAGTAAACCAATATTATATAAAACTATTGGAAGGGCAGCATCTGCCCAATGAGACTACACATTTTATTGATTTCGCACAAACTGTATAATTAAACTTTTTATATTTAATACTTTGTAATTGTACGTTTCTGATTAAATTTTAATTCAGAATATTTTTCAATGTGTAAACAATTTAAAATTTTATTTTTACATATTTCTTTTTACACTTATATTTTATAAATAGGCAGTATAAATGTCAAACATCATAAAAAATAACTTTGAATTACAACTTTTAAGTCTATTCTTTAATTTATTTAATTGAAACCGTACACCTCAACGTTAGTAATAGACGATTTTAAAAATGTAATATATAATTTAAAAATCAATGGTTAAAAAATATATTTTTTTAAAAAACATAATCACATATTATATACGTAAAAGGTTTAATTGTTTTTTAATATTACAAGTTTGCCTTAACGTATCTTAAATAAAACAGATATATAATTTATAATACAAACCATTGTACACTTTCCTATACTTAAATGTATATAATATTTTAATAATTATTAAACTTTATTTTAAACATTAATATTATATTAGAACTATTGATAAACATAGTATGGCACAAATACTGTCATTTAATTAGCATCAATATTTAGTAGTATTTTATTACCACTGTACTATCATAGTTTGTATTGTGAAATATCCATTGAAAATGGTAATGTTTCGTCTTTATTAACATTATTATAATAATATTGATAAGCTAGGGTTGCTGCTCATTAAAAACAAATTGGATAATCAGCACTAAAAACGAAATGATACGTAAGTGTCAAATAGTGTCAAAAAGTGCTAGTTATGTGTGTAAAAATATGTTTAAATACACATGTATTAGTAGATTACACAAAAAAAATTAATGTGTATATACACACATTTTAAAACATATATGGCGTTCTAATTGGACAGTTTCATATTTTTGTATCTATCTAAAACAGCAATACACTATGCTTTTATAAAACATTAAGTCAAAACAAAGCGTTTAAATAATGTAATTGGTTAGAACTGTGATAACAACTATTTTGTTATATAACTTTTAACAGATTGTAAATTATTAAAGTTAATTTAATATTTTCAAAATTTCAAAAACTTTCTTATCTAATGGATAATTGATATTAACCTCAAATAAAACGGTAACTTTTAAAATACATTTTCCTCCGTTGATTTGTAAAAAAAAGAAAACGCTGAGTAAACACCTCCAAAAAATTGAAAAAAAAATTTTCTCGCCTCCCGTCTGTGAATTCTACCGCCTTTCCCAATTAGAATTTTCTATATTTGCACTGTACAGATTTCTCATTTACCCGATTTGGAATACCCACACGCACAACAATCCAGACACAAAAAATAAACTGGATGATGGAAATTGTTTGCGTTTATTATTGCCCTTGCTTAATGATATTTTCTGCTTAAACTGTTCGACGGTTCCGCATGATTTCAAAGTGAGAGGGGGGAGGGGGGAGGGGAAGTTTGTTCCCTTACGCTTTCTTCGGTAGACTTTGTTTTGTCCCTCTGCTCATCCAGAGCATTTGTCTAGATATAGCCGATACATTGTGGTGTGAAACTTCTCAAGATGTGTGTTTAAGAAAGATGAAGACAATTATACAATTAATGTCTATATGAGTTCAATGCCTTTTGTTGCACATTTCTGGTCATCTCAGAATAACTTTCTAAATATATAATTATATTAAATTTAAATTAGTGGGGACCCACAATAACGACTAAAATGTTTTTAGCGATACGTATATTGTCTACATTTTGTTCCCGATTAAAACAATAAATATGCATTTCAACATTAATTTCTTCAATAATGGTTTGAATTGTAAACATGTAAAAACCAAAATTATTTATATAAAAAGACAGACACAATTTGATTAACAATAATTAAATAACAGTAAAATGTCCATGAGGAGTAAATATTTACACAACTTTTTTTCATTTAAATAAATTATAAATTTTAATAAATGAAAAAGTATTACATTCTATTGAGCAGAACATTTGAACACAGAATAAATTTATAGAATAGAATTTCATATAAAATTCATAGAATTTACAGTGAAATACATGAAAGAAATTCCTCTCGGAAAATTTGCTCTCTTTTATATATATATATATATATATATATATATATTTCTACTTTTAGAATTTTTAAAGATATCATAGTGCGAACTTAATCCATGAACTAACATTTTAAAAGATTATATAATAAACCATATATAATTAAATACAATATGATAAATATCTAATAGAAGTATAAAATACTATGGAGTGAAATTCTGATAACCAAAACTTAATTCAAAACAAAAATAAGAGAACATTATATATAGCATATGAATTAAAAATTAACATTATATAGGCAATCTCAAACAGATCCGTAAAATTGAATTATACATGCATGCTGCCGAAACGTTTCCAAAATTATATTGCATGTTGATATCTTTTCTAGGCCAGTGTGTTTCTAACATATACCTTCATTCATGTTAATATTGTAGTCTTTTTTTAAGTGAAAACGCGGTATCGATGTATTAGGGAAATTTTCCATATGTACTAAAAATGTATCAATTTCAATGCATTTTTTCATTCTGATATAGCTAGAAAAAAAAAATTTATTATGTTGATTTTGTATATATTAGTATGAAATTTTGTTAAATGAATAAATAAAAAACACATGAATATATTTACAGGGAATAACAAAATTCTTCCTTATAAAATGGACGTAATGGCATATTTGTTAAACAATGTATGTAATGTTTCCTATCTATAAATCTCTAAAAGAAACTTTATATTTAATTATTATTAATCAAAACATGTTAACTCTCTTATTAACTACCTATAGATAGCAAATATTCAATTTATAGGCAAAAAAAATACTGTTTAATCTGAGTTATATTATACATTTTATTCCTCAAAATTAAACACAAATAATGGTATAATTTTTTTTAAAACAACCTGAACCATTTAAAAAATACAATTAAACATTTTAAATGTATGCCGATTTACATTTTATAATAGCTTAACCTACTCGAACCCCCTTTTTTCTGAAGATGACATTTTTGAAAGTGATGTTATGACAAAGTTAAAATAACATAATCAGAATAGAAAAAATGGCGGCTACCAGTGTAACCTTTAATATGATACTTAATATATAAAACATCCTTCAAGTAGTTTTTATTAGAACAAATTTCTAAAAAATAATATTCTTTGAATTTGTGTGCTTTATAGTTGAGTGAGTGATTTCACTGCAGAGCTACTTTCGAACACCATATATAAAAACATTATATTAAAATATATATATATATTTCGACCCTCATCCTCCTTTTCAAAATCCTGTTTACGCCCGTGTTAATGTTTTGTAAAATTTCTCATTTTGTGTGAACAGAACACATTTCCTGTATATTTCTCAGGAGAAACGTTTCGACTTCGCGGTATTGAGCTCCAATCCCTTCTGCCACCAGTGAATCAGTATATGACTTATGAAGGTTCCCTGCCATTTCCTCCTTGCTTTGAAACGGTTACCTGGATCATTTTGAATCAACCAATTAAGATTTCTGAAACTGAAGTAAATTGTTTTAAATTGTTAAATTGTTAAATTGTTAAATTGTTAAATTGTTAAATTGTTAAATTGTTAAATTGTTAAATTGTTAAA
>JAUZND010057753.1:0-18577 GCA_034780555.1 Coelogynopora nodosa
TTAAAATTAAGATTGAGTCTTAAAATTAAGATTGAGTCTTAAAATTAAGATTGAGTCTTAAAATTAAGATTGAGTCTTAAAATTAAGATTGAGTCTTAAAATTAAGATTGAGTCTTAAAATTAAGATTGAGTCTGAAAATTAAGATTGAGTCTTAAAAATAAGATTGAGTCTTAAACTTAAGATTGAGTCTTAAAATTAAGATTGAGTCTTAAAATTAAGATTGAGCCTTAATTCTGCAGATTCTTTCCTTCTGAATGTAATTGTCTGTCTCTTTTCTAATCCACGCACTCTGATTGTACTCTGTACTGATTTTGTGCCTAAATTATAGTACATAAATCTATTTTGTTTTTTATGAAGGCAAAAAAGACAATTCAGCAGTCAATCGCTAGTTTTATTCAATAATGTGAATATCTGACCATTCGTTTCACTGTTTGACGTTGCTTAATCATGTCAAAACGTACATTTAATTTTACTCAACTTGATCGCGTACATGTCCATAAATACTCGAAAAACACCACATATTCTGACACTACGAACGAAAAATACTAACCAATCAAAGAAAAGGACTAACAGGATCATTTAAAAACTATTGAAAAATTGAACTTGGTCGAATTTTGGAGGACTCGATTGTGTCAATAAGAAAACCGAATGGATAAAAAGATACGAAACAATCTTTATATGGAATTCACTATTCAATAAATAGAATATTGGCAAAGATACATGGCCCAGAACAATATGATATAGTGTATGAAAAAGAGTTTGCTTCCAGTAGAGACACCTTTAAATAATATTGTAAATCGCTGAAAGCAGAGTGGAAAAAGGTTATAAAGCATTACGACGAGTTTGCTAAATAAGACTTGGATAAGATGTTTAGAACTTCATATCATTTAACACCTGTCCAACTGCAATTGCTTGTTTGGTTATAATTATGTTATTCTTTTGTCGGCGTTTCTGCGAGAACTTAGTCAATATGACCAAGATTACTTTTCGTATCAACTGGTAGGAGATACGTTGTTCAGGCAATTGATGAGGCAACTAAAAATCACAAATCAGATTCTGAAGAATCACACGGTGACCGCATGTATGGACGAAAAGAACCTTGGGGAATAATGTCCTGTTTCTCTGTTCTTGAAATACAAAAATAAACTAAATCCACCTTGCAATCGATTATGGCAACATACAACAAATGGCTTATGTGACTGTTCTGAGTTCTGATACGCAAATTGTCCACTCAGTGCAGGTATACTTTCGAAATTTATAAAAACTATTTGTCGTCAATGTGTCATAGAAACTCAATACACGAACCATTGTCTCCGAGTAACTTCCATCAATACTGTCAAAGCCAATTTTTCGGATTCCGATATAAATACCTTAATTGGACAAAAATCAGTTTGTTCCTTGAAATGATATGAAAGAACGACTGATGAGAAGAAGGAGAAGATGAGTGACTGCATCGTGAATTCGTTTGGCATTCAATCATCGATTCCAAAATCTGTATATTTGGAGGCTTCAGACACTGTAGAAGATGAATGCGATGTTGACGCATTTATGAATAATGACTGGTTTCCATGAATTACCGATGTCAATGATAGATGATCTTTTTGAAACGGCTACCTCTTCAGTCCTAAATTATAACTTTTACAATTGCTAATGCAATACCTTCACTTTTTTAAACTGATTTTTAAACTTATTAACATTATTTTTCAGGTGATCGCCATTAGTTTTTAGCTGGTCATCATTAGTTTCTCGTGATAGATATTAGTTAAGAAGGCAAAAAAAATCAATTCAGCAATTGACAATATATAAGTATATTTTTAGAGTATTATATATTCGATTTATATTTATATATACGGTAAAATCTATTGTTTTTGCTGCACTCTATTTTGAGATCAAACATGATTTGAAGTTAATAACAATATGTAAAATATCTGTTTGTGTTCCATACTGTACAAAAATTAAATATCAAAGATTTACTTTCGCAACATCATCCGTCAAACAAAGTCCTTTCACTTTAACTCACTGGTGCTATAAAGTAAATAGTAGGTAATGTTTGCCCTCTTTGTTATACTTGAAGTGACTAAATAAAGTTCAAGTATTAATCGTGGTCAATATAAGTATGGGTAACAAAGCAACAACATGAATTTAGTAGAATATTAATTAATTTACAATTACTTTTTAAAATAAAACAATTCCTTTTAACGAAGTTATTGAAAATATAAATTCAAAGTTCTGAAATGACATACAAATTAACGGGGACTCTAAACAATCTGTCATTATTAATATAAATATCGTATTTGTATCATCGAAATATTTGACCAATCTATATCTATTTATTCAATATTATTGTATAATTATTTGTATATTTATCCATTAACGATTACTTTCTTTCCTCTTATAGTGTCAAGTAATATACACTTCAGCAATGAGTAATGTGCAAGTGCACATAACGAATAGTTTTACAGCTGCGCAAAAATGTTTTTATAGATTAAAAAGTAGCGGAAATACCCCACAATCCACTCTCAGTTCATAGAAGCGCGCGTGAACCAGCTTCGTCAATAGCTGCACAAAATAAGGACCACTGTTGTCTTTAAGTGATCTGTACAGGAAGCAATAAAATGGACAGACGAAATAAAATGCTGTAACATCAAACCGCGACTAAACCGCGGCAGGTCGAACGTTTTGATAAACATTAAGAAAATAAATTACTACAACACACAACAGTAAAGTGTTATAATTTAATGTTGAAACAGTAGGAATATTATAAACCATTATAAAATATTAATATATAATTTAGACTAAATCATCAGTTTGAAAATTAATATATTCAAAATAATTTCTTTTAAACAACGCATTGTTGGGTTATATTGATGTTTTACATTTTGACATATTCATCATATACATATGTCCAATATAATAGTTTTTATTAAGTGTTCAACACAGTACGATCAAATTATAACAAACATTTATTTACTAAATACGACAAGGATTACAATGCTCCTATTGTGCTTTTATATATATGCACCTTATGTATAATGCAATATAAATTTTGTGAAATATTTCTAGTATTTTTTAAATTAATTTAAATCAAAGATCGAAACATCATAATTGTCATAGGCTATTTGGGAGTACATTTTAATAATGTAGAAACAATCTCAATGAAGGGACGGGATTGAGTGAGTTTTCTTCGTAGAACAATTCAATTAAACATTTATTTCTTCTATTTTTGATTTAAACTATGCCTACAATAAATAGAATTGGGTGTGGTTTTCTAAATACAACTAAATAGAATCCATAATTCGCAGTGTAAAAACACAATAAACGCAATTCACTGTGTGAAATTAATATTATAATTCTCGTAGCTAACTATGTACAGAATTTTATAGGTATCATGAAACAATGCGTAATATAGAAAGTAGGTTTGGACAAAAAGTAAAAATAATAAATATCATTATAAAACAATATATATATGTATATATCTACGCAGTCTCTGAGAACGCTCACACTTAGACTAATAAAAAATGAAATACATATACTAAGTATTTTATAAAACTCACACACAGTACACTATTAAATAAATAAAATCCTTAAAATTAATTACATCAATTTTAACTACTTATAATCAGTACAGTGTACGTAGAAAAGAGCCATGATCTTTGCGAAAATTTAACAACAAACAGGAAAAAACTTTAGCAAGGCAAAAAAGTTATTTAGCAATTTTAAAAACTTGCAAAACATCTTAGAAGATTACCAACTAACACATACTACTCACAGTAATGCAATGTTCAGTAGTTCGAGTCCTGGACAGCTGTTTTGAACTAGTTATAAGTCTACTGAGCTAATCTAAGTTTATAAGCCTAGATGAGCAGACCCAATAAGGTTGAAACATCTGTTTTGGGATATTGTATTACTCTGAGTAGTATGTTGTATTCATCTGAGTAGTATGTTGTATTGCTCTGAGTAGTATGTTGTATTGATCTGAGTAGTATGTTGTATTGCTCTGAGTAGTATGTTGTATTGATCTAAGTAGTATGTTGTATTGCTCTGAGTAGTATGTTGTATTGCTCTAGGAGTAGTATGTTGTATTGCTCTGAGTAATGTGTTGTATTGATCTGAGTGTATGTTGGATTGCTCTAAGATATTCAACCACATATATTAAAACGGTAAAATGATTTTTGTGGCCTGAAAATATTTTTTTCCAGGTTTTATTTTAAAACATTATTGAATTTTAGCAATAATAATATAATTTTGTAGTGTTCTATATTTTAATTTCACGCATGGTATATTAAATATATATCCTGCCACCGATTTGGGACTACTTTGTAGTACATTACTTTATTCAATATGAAAATAAAATTATTGCTGCATGTAAGGAAATTAAAGGATATTAAAGTATAAATTATACATCCTAACATTTACCAATTTTTTTTTTTATTAAGAATAATATAGATAATAAATTTATTTAATTAAATATATTATAGAATATATATTTCAACCTACATTTTTTTAAAAATAATTTATTATTAATTCTTTGCATAAATTTGCATTTTATTTAAATGTCAGTTTAAGTCATACATTTTTGTTAGACGGAAATGCTGTCGAGTGAATATAAAACATAATATTATTGATTAAATATTGTCAATATATACTCTAAATTATTCTAAAATGTTTTCGATGTTAATGTCAGTAGGTGCCAAGGTTAAAAGACGATTAAATTTTTAAATAATTTCATGATAAAATGTTTCTTCCAACAAGAATCACTTATCATTTAGACACTGTTGTAAGGGTAATAGAGGGAATTTATACGAAAGGTAATGTTTTATCGTGTTACTTTATATCTGGTTTCGACCAGTAACATATGATATGTTTTAATATTATTTGTAGAACATTTTAATTTTTTAGGAAAAATAATGTCTGTAGGATAATAAAGTATTTCCACTGTAATATCATCAAAAAAATAAATCAATAATAAAATTTGAAACATTATTGAAGACTTGAATTATACAGACCAGTTACCTAAAATATGTATGGAATATTATTATTCATCTATATTTTTTTCAAATTAGATTTTTATGATACTGTCAATACATTAATAAAATATAAATAAATATCATAAATAATATATATATATATATAATGTCAACAGTAAAAGTTTAAATTTTTTTGTTTTGTTTTTTATTGATAAAGACAATTTCAGTATAACTAGTTAATGTGAAGTATAGTATCTTATGCAGAGAATGAAACATGGAAGGATAATAACCTGGAAAGATAGTTGATAGATAGTAATCAATATTGAATTTCTTTTACAATAAAAAACGCTTATTTTTTAAATTCACAACTAAAAATATAAATTGCAATTTATGTTAGCAATCAATATTATTAATATAATTGAAATTATAATTGAATTATCTTTTTAATTGTAATAAATATTTGGCCTGGCAAACATTAGTAAAATATCAAACCTGCAAATTAAATATGTAAAACATACAAATGCTAGCCATTGTATAATTATAACTTCTTAATATTAATTTAATTTGATGAAGATGTACAATTTGCAAACAAAAGAAGAATGAGAAAAACAAAAGGGAAACATGAGAAAGCTCTTAGAAAACTAAGCTTCATATTTATGAAACTTGCAAAGCATGATAAAAAACAATTTCAAAAAAGTGCAAAAATATAAGAAAATAACAGTCAGAAAAGAAATAGACATGTTTTCAAGTAAGATTGCAACCAAAGAGAATTAGGTCATATACTACTCAAAATATTCCTGAAATTTGTAATGCATGCCTAATTCCTCACATTTTTGATTTCCCATTTTCATATAACATACTGGAGAACATGATGACATAATACATTACTCCAAAAGAGCTAAAAGTATCCTTTCTTAAATAATGTTATATATTTTTATATATATTATATTAATATCCTTACACATATGCTTTTTGTTAAATAATTAATTTTTTTGTTTATGAACATTCATTATGATGTCAATAATTATCCAACTAAAAGGCTAGGAAAAACAATTTCGCTTTGTGTTACTCATATCCAATAGAATAGAATAAACACATTCTTTATCTCTAAATTAACAGATAACTACAATAAGCATTTGATTGAATAAAATACATATTTACAATTGTCTTTAATAAGTAGGTTAAGGAATTAATACATTATCAAATATATATTT
Organism: Coelogynopora nodosa; assembly: GCA_034780555.1. NCBI lineage: Eukaryota > Metazoa > Platyhelminthes > Proseriata > Coelogynoporidae > Coelogynopora > Coelogynopora nodosa. Next base: position 6,183 of record JAUZND010057753.1, read on the forward strand.
CTATTTATATATTAAGTAACAATTAATAATTATTTTTAAATATTATATTAATTATACTAAACGTAATAAAAAAATTGTATTTAGCATATAAAAAAGATTATGTATAGTATTCTTCATTAATTTGACAATAATTAGATAATATTTATTAATGAAATATAACGTTATGAGAAAAAAAAATTTTTAAATTCAATGTATAAATATTCATATTATATTAGGAAGGGCAGAAATGTTGTCTTGTTAACCAGTTGTTTAATTCTAAAATAATGTACCTGGTACCAAACGACCAATAAATGAATACAAAAATACATACAAGTCATTTTGAAAAATTCAATTTTCTGCATAAATTATTCAATTTTAAATTTAACTTAATAATGTGTAAATTGATTTTACCATCTTTATTATTTAATATTAATATGTACATACTTTATTTGTGAAGTATTTATATATATATTAATAAATTATTACATGATCATGCAAAACAGTTTCACCTTTTGTAAATTATGTATCTGTATTAATAAAATGATGTCCCAATGACACTGTGGGTTCACCATTGTGAATTTGATAATGATGAATGAATTCATATTATTTAAAACTATTAGGCCATACATTAACATATTATAGGTATTAATTCTATATATACAAATATATATATGATATTTTGATATAAGAACATAATATTATAGTAAAGCTTTAAAGTAAATGGAAATTTAATCATACAAATATAGAAGTATGCTTTAGTATTCATGAATTCTGTATTATTTATTATTTTTTGGCCAATTTCCGAGATTTATTTAATTAATAGCAATTTTCTCTTCCCAGTTAAATGTATTTTTGTGGCAATTTATGTCTGTCTCTCAGAGATTAAGAGATAGACAGGTACTGGCCATTTAGTAGTCTTGGATTGCCTTATATAGTGAATACACAGCTCTCTGAACTCAGTTGTTGGGTTTGCATTGATATCTCAACCCAGTTTAAAGAATGGAAAATACATAGTAAATCAATGTATATGACAAAATAACTCATTCGATATTCATTTTAGGTCATTCCAGTTTATTTAATATTAAATACATACAAAGAATAAGAAGAAACTAGTGGGATTTGCCAATTGATTGTTGAATTTTTTTGTTTTCTAATGATGCAAAACTTACAATAACAAAACAAAATTGTGCAACAACAAAATTTTTATAAATTTAATTTTTATTACAAGTGAAAAATGTGTTATTGATTTTGATTTTTTTTTACTGATTTCAGCTCTCTAGTAAATTGAAGTTATATGTTCTTGAAATAGCTTGTCGAGAGAATAATATCATGCATAAAAGTTTAAAAAATAAATTAAAAAATGGTTTTTAATTATATTATAAATTGTTGTAGTTTTCTTGTGAAAAATAGATTTAAATAAATTAAAATTCTTATTTTAATAAAATCGTTTTCCGCTTTTGTCTGTAGTTGTCCTTTTATAAATATTTTTGAGCAACATTTAACATATTTTAATAGCCCATGAAAAACTAAATAGTACATTAAGTAGATCATTAATTAAGTATAACTTTATAAAAAATGTGAACTGAACTATGGAATAAGCTAAATTTATCTAAAAATATAAGAACATTAATATTTCGTAAAATTAGATAGTTCCCCTTTTAAAGTTTATGTTCTTGAAATTTAGTATTTATAAATGGTCTATGAATAGACTAACATCATAAACTAACCATATTTAATTATTTTTAAGGGTATATATAAATTGTTGTAGTTTTATTGTATAGAAAAAAGTATATATAGATATATTGAGAATCTCATATTTAGGCAAAAATGTGTTTCAATTTTTACATATAGTTGCCCATTAGCAAAAAAATTTCAGTGGTATTTATCATCTGTAAATAGCCTGTGAAAAACTGAATAGCATAGTATAATATTGAGATAATTAGTACATTAACTCTACATGTATAAACAAAACAGGAACTTAAAATCGGAACAAACTATAAATTTGAAACACAATAAATGTGATAATATAAGGCATTTTAAATAACCCAAATAATAAGCTTTATCCACAATCTATTGTAATATATTTAGTATTATTTTGTAAGAGTGTGAAAAACTGGTCAGGCATAAGTATGATACAAATGTAAATATGTCTAAAGTGGTTCAGAATGTTCTATTTCAATTTATATGCAATGCATATAAATTTAAACTTGCTGTATTGATTTGAGTTTTATTACTTTTTAATTACCATAAATATTGTTATTAATAATTTGAATAATTGGAATAATATAGTAATACTTAAATTTTACATTTACTTGGCATTATAAAATAAATAGGCAATAATATTTTTTAATCACCTGGATAAGAGATTAATTGAAATCAAGTTTATTAATAAAGGCTTTTTTAATAAAAGATGTCAAACTGGTATTTTTTAGAAAACTTGTGTTCTCTTTACTGTGCTATGGTAACAATTAGGTAATACATTCTGTGTTTGAGTACAATATAATTTTGTAGATCATAAACATTTCAAGGTCATGATTAAAACTTAATTAATAAAAGTCTTTTCCTTTTGGTGTTAAATGTTCCATGTTTTTTTTAATTTTTCATATATCTAAAAACACTTCATAATTTGACATGTTATTTCAAATGTTATAAAATCCTTGAAAAAATGCAAATTATCAATGTTTTTAGGCAAATTATCTTGGGATTATGTTCTACAATAATTGAATGCCTATATATCCCATTGTAACCCTTATTGTGTCCACTCCTTGTTTAAGGCTGATTAATTTTGGAATCAAGTACATCTCAGGGTATAGACAGAGAGACAGACAGACAATGGCTAATAATAGAGTTAAAGATATGGATTGAAAATCAGTTCAGTATATTGCATAAATTTCAGCTTAGCCAGAGTAGACTTTATATAAAAAATTAATTATAAAATATTATCATACAGTTAATAAAAAAAATATTCTGGGTTTAATACAAAAAAAAGTGTATTGTAATAGGCTTCAATTTCTAAACCTAACTGGAACACATTAAATAAGACATTATCTGTGCATTGCCTTAGTTCGATTTATATTTTAACATTAATTATATATAAATTAATGAATTTGCCTTTGGATCAAAATGAGTATGTATATATTAGATATACAGTGGAATCCGCTTATATTGAAGTTGCTGGGACTGCTTTAAAATGTTTCGATATATCAGAGGTTCAATAAAAGTGGATTCCACTGTATAATGTTTTATATAATGTTTGTATAATATTTTGTTTTTTAAAAATATTTATATGTTACATAAATGACATTTAATTTTGTTAATAAAAAAAAATTTAAAAAACATAATAAAAACAACAAAAAATTACATATATAATGACATTACATTTTCAATATGTTTACATATTAAAATTTTTTTCAATATAAGTGGAGTTTTGAAATATACTACTTCAATATATCTGACAGATATTCATATACTTTAACATATAACTGTTTTGGGACTAACGAAATTATTTGATATATGTGGACATTCGATATATATGAGTTTGATATAAGCGGATTCTACTGAATTTAGTTATTATATTTAAATAATGAAAATATAATAATAAATATGAAATAAAAATTCATAAATTGCAATATAATTATTATAGATGAAAAACTTAGTTATAAGTAATATCTAAATTTTATAAATATAATATAAGGTTTTAATTACATAGTAGCTATTCAACTGGTACCAGTATTATACTTATTGTCAAATAGACTATTAAACAAGTACAATTTATTTAATATAGCATAACATTTATTTCAAGCTTAGAATAATACTGACTAATCAAGACCAAGTATTTATAAATAATTAAATATTATTATTTACTAAAAATTAATAATATATATATATATATATATAACAACAAAAAACTAATTTCTTGAAAAAATGTAATTTAAATAGTCTATATTTGACTATTTTGCCAATACCAGTTGAATAGCCACAGCATTTTAATTAATATTATTTATAATAACAGATGTAATATTGCCATATCATTTTAATATAATAAACAATTATCTGTAAAAACTTTTTGAGATTTTAATCAAGCAATAAACAAATCTATATAAATTGTGTGGCTTTTTTTAATCATTTTAGATACTTATGTAATATGATGAATGAACTTAAAACACGTCACATGTCATCTGAGACTGAGGTTTATGTTTTAATTGTAGATGCTTTAAAATAAAATCAAAATGAATATGCATATCTCTTTCAATTCAAAAGATATTTTTATGTATTAATATTAATAGACAAATCAAGATAGAACTTGTTTCGTTTTTAGATGCTTCACAAATGAGCCTAAAACCATCTTAAGTTTATGTTAACTATATTTTCTTCAACTGTAGACGCTTTAAAATAAAATACAAAGGAATATGTATATCTCTTTGATTTCAGAAGATATATGTAAATATTCAAATATAGCAGTGTTCCAAAAACTTACGAAAATATATGTAAATGAAAAAAACTGCGTAAACTCAAGAATTTATTAATGGTTTAAAAACTGCGGTATTTACTTTTTATATTAAAACAAAATTATTATTTCATTTGATATTATTCGATGAATTTGATATCATAACCTTATTTAAACTATGTATAGTACGGTGTGTTAACTCTAAAAAATGCAAAAATCGTGCAAGGAGTTCAATTACTACATTTTTAAGAGAAATACTTAAAATAGTATTTATTTTTATTTCAGATATAGAGGCACGCATGAATCTTGCATTATTATATCCAATTTTGCTATGGTTACTATTTAGGTGTCTAGATGAAAAAGCGGTTTTTTAACAAGCTAAAATTCATTTAATTTAGTATTTATAACTATAACTATTATATTAATCTAAAACTATATTACGTTTATTATGTATATTTTTAACATAATATTATTAATATATTATATATATTATGCATGTTAACATATATATTATATATATATATATAAGTGTGATACACATGCGGGCCTGTCGTTGTTTTGACATCATGCAAAACAATTTTTCTAAACTTCCGTCCCCCATTGTAACGCATGTTCATTACGCTACAATAACTAACAAAGGATATATATTTAATTAATGTTAGTTACTACATTCTATATTCATTGACAAGTAATTCCCCGTAAAAATAGACTTTATTTTTGCCATAAACACATTCTCAACAAAAAATATATTATTCAAAATTATGTTAAATACCACTCAGCAATCGCAAAAAACGAATTTTGGCATTTATTATGTTATATGTTATTTGAATATATAAAAAATTTAAAACCCGCGAAAAAATTGTGAAGTAAAGTCTGAAATCAAATAAAACATTTTCAACTTTGTGAACTACCACATAATTTAATATATTTTATATTGCATTGCCTCAATAATACTCACGATTTGAACATGATTTTTAGAATCTTTTATAAAAAAATTATAGTTATAACTATATATGTTTATAACATATATTAAATAAGTCCAAAATATTTTTATACATCTGTATATGTATCCTTATATTGCGATATACATATATCCAACAACTCATTTTCATTGGTTTTTTCACAAACTGTTCCTCTGTGTCTAAAATTTCGGCAGGCTGTCTGCATAAAATAAATGTAATAGTATTATTATATCTGCGACCATCAACTTTCAATAATATACTTAAACTTTAAATGCCTGGCGCTTTTCCACCAAACCCATCACCTGAACATAGACAGCCGATATTCAAGAACAGTGACGCCAACACGCTCTGACATTTCAGACAAATTCTATCTCTTCAAGGGAAACTCTGCATCCCTAGAAGCAGTCGGAGGTATCTTAGAATTCCTATTGAGTTCTCTGGAACCTTTTCGCCTTCAATATCTAACCAACAACGTTGGTTTCATCTCATTTCACCCTACACGATCAAAAATTGCAATTCATGTGCATTTATACTATCCAACTACGTTTTCTTCTACAATAGTAAGAAACTAACAAAAGTCAATTTTTCTACGACAGCTTCCGTTTGCAAAATATGTACGTGCTGGATTCTTGGGAATTTTAACGCAACATTGAATCTCAGAAGGCTGCCGAAAAACAAATGCGGTACATAGACTGTCAACTCCAACTTTCTTCTCGATTTTGATCTTCCTCGATATGTTTTTCCCAAAAAGTGAGAACAAAAGTCCAAATATATCAAAATTCGCGACTTTCTATTAATTTAAACTGTATCATATTACTCGACTGGCTGTTCATTTTGACGAAATTGAAAATGTCTTATAAGAGATTTCAATCAAAACTTCTACCAATGGGAACTCGTCACAAAAATATTTTTAATGGTCTCCAAAACTCAAAAAACACCTATTTATCCCTTTCTAGTAAACACCTAAGATTCGAATCTACACCTCAAAAATTGGATGAAGTAATCTCTTGTAAACTCAATCACTCTCCCGTGTTAAACAATTCGACGTAAAAATCTTAAAACAACAGGAAACCCTACGATATACCTGTCCAAAAAACTAGACGTAACCTAAATAAATCTAAAAAACGAAACCCCGCAAACTCGCCGAAAATATACACAGAGCATCTTTACAACTACAAGAATCCCAAGCACATTTCGCATCCAGAATTTCCAAGGAAGTCATGTAATTATCATAACATTTTTATTTGACAATGACGAGGCATCTTATACCTTTGTATTCTGGTATACCCTCTCTCTTCTCACCACACAATACTTTCGTGCGGCAATGATTTACCTCCAACCATTAACTTAATTTTACCCAACTTCTACCCTGTGCCTGGCAGCATCCACTCTTTTAACGTTGACCTAATTTGTTCAGAAGAAACTGGCTCAATGATAAACTCTACTAAAGCAGATGGTGCTCCTGGTCCAGACATGATTCCGGCCTCTGCGCCAAAATTAGAAAGTTTTCTACCATTAGTTATGTCATGTATTAAGCTCTTCATCATATATAGAACCTTTTCCGGATCCCAATCCTCCCAAATGAGAGCAAGAGAACTTTAGAAATTGTTTCAATCTCAAACAAATATACTCGATCATCTTATACATAACCAGCATAGTATCTTTATAATGTACATTTCAGATAAACTTTTGAATCTAAGTTCTCCTAATCCGATTGAGACCAGTCATCGACTTATTCCTACTATCTCATCAAAGCAGCTTTATAGGCCGCAGGTCGATCCACTTCAGAAAAAAAATCATGTGTTTACTAATGATCATTGATGATTCTCGCACATTTCAACAGTGCTCGATATCAAAAAAGTTTTGACAATTACATTCACCAAAAACCCATGTCTTTTTTAATTTATTCATAGTAAAAAACTTATTTCAAAACTGATTGATTAGACCCTTCAGAGTTCCCTCAATATGAATATTTGTTGAAAATACTATAAATTTAAATATACCGTTTGCAATAAGACTCAAACGCATAGTATAACAAAAGTATAAAAGCGACTTTGGATAGTGTTATTTTACAAAAAGAGCATTGCATGTGTGAATAATGTTTTTACAACACAGTAAAAAATTATCTTTCAAACGGTGATATCTTCAAATAGCAATAGTACATATAGTTTCTTTTGTTTAGGTTATTTAGGTTATTTAATTGAAATTATATAATAGTTGGTCTATACCTAATATTATAAATAGGTAATGGAACTTTTGTTTCTTAAATAATTGTTAATGACCATATCAAAAGGGCCAATGGGCCTAGCTCAGTAATCTCTAGATCAAGTCAATGTCATGGTTTAGCCCCCATAAATACTAAATGCTTCACACATTTGCAAAAATGAGAAAATAATATTATCTGATATAGTCTTAATAGTAGAATGCAGTATTATTATTATTATATTAATATTTTGGTATTATTATTTTACAAAAATTAATTTTACCTGTAATTGAAACATTTAAAATATTTTTTTTACTTTGTAGGTCAGGTGTTAATAATTATTTTAATACACAACGGCATATTGTAAAAATGAGATTATTATTTATCATTGAGTTATAAATTTAATAATTATAATGCAGCACGATAACAATAATAAATTTAATACGTTATAATTACCACGATGGTCTAATGTAACACCTCACGAGCGTGTTCAGGGGAGGCGCGTCCGGCGCGCAGCCCCTAAAATTGATAGAATATTGCCCTTTTTGATAAAATATTGCGCTTTTGTATATACTCGCAAAAAATGTACATATGCGCCTGTCTAAGATATAAAGTATTACCATGTAAAATGACACTTTTGTTTAAGACTACAGCCGCCGGAGAGACAATAATACTGGACCCTGAACATGATCTTTGTTACCATTCAGGACCCGATGACAGGGTTGAATTTATGGCAGCTTATATAATGGCTTTTTTAAAGTTGTACCGAGGATATTTCATCCGTTACTCACCAATGGCTTTAACTTCAATGAATATACGTAAGTTGCCGAATTTATCAGTTTTGGTATTTTGGTTTTATACTCAGTAAGAATAGTACATATGAATTAAAAAGTAATTAATGTTGAACTAATCAGACGATTGGAAGTCTTGGGAAGTCTACTTCAGATTTTTTTAATCCTTCATTTTTTTAATGTACTTTTTTTATTTAGCACAAATTACTCAAACGTTTTACATATATACTGGAACCTTATCATAAAAAATCAAATTTGTTTTATAAAACAAATTCATATTATACCTGAAACCATAATCTGTTTAGTGTAAATATTTGCATTGCACTAGCCAAAAAAAACTGTTTGTTTAACTTTTCTGTACATGTATATATAAAACGTATTCAATATAATAAATGGACATTAATAGACATTAATGTATATATCTAAGCCTGCAATGAAAAGAAGCTATCAAAAATTATATATACATATATAATTGTTCTACTTACTAATTCTCATACTACACCACAAAAAACTTAATGTAACGTATCTTTTTTTAATATTTTGTGTTTAAAGTAATTTATAATTTTTATTATTTTTATTAATATGATATTAAAACTTTTTCAATTATAATCAACTGAACAATTCATCCGATATACTTTTATAACAAAATTAATTGTAATGTATATATAACGAAATATATCTTTTGAAAATATATAAAATAAATAAATGTTAAAGACTGTATTTACAGCATTTAAAAATAACTAAAAATACACAATTTGAACATATTATTTAATTAAATGATAGCATATTTTCGATATTGCACAACTGTTATGTATAGCTTGTTAACTTATTGATTAAATGTGTAAATTTTAATAATATTATTACATACTATTCCTTTTCCTGCTCTCGACTTTGCAGAAAATATGGCATGCTGCTGAAAAAACCCTGTATTAGCACAAAGACAGCTCCGCAAACCAGAATTCAGTCATAATTATTCTAAATTCATAGTTGCATTTGTCGTATCCCGCTAGCTTATAAGCTAGCCATGGTTTAAATTAATCATTTTAAAGTTACACCTGTTCAGAGCTACATTGTACCTTCAAAACTGCAGTGCTCAATTACGGTTCGACACAATTGCATTTAAATAACTAAGTCTTGGCTAACAAAATGAATATATATGACATCGATCCCAATTACTTCGCTGCGCGCCATTGTTTATCATGTTTGAAACCATCTTAAACAGGGGCCATTCACAAATAACGTTACACAGGATGGAGTGGGGTGTGTTTGCATCTGCGTAATGCCGCGTAATGGGGGGAAGGGGTATATATGCCGTTGCGTTACGTTACGCTAAAAAAAATTTTACGAAACTGACCAGTTCATTGATTAAGTTTAGGAAAATCAAAATAATTAGATTTTGATTAAATGCAACTTATTATTTACATTTTGCACTGGGACTTTTAAATACTGGTTTTTATGAGCAAACCTAGTAAAACACATATACATATTTACATTGGTGACTTTATACCAGCATTCACGTAGGTAAAATGGATATTCGAAAAAGATTTATTACACCGCGTTACTCTGTTAGTTTCTGCAACTAGATATTCATAAAAATCAGCCGTGTAGTATAATAAAATTTATGCTAAAATATTGTCACCATGTACATCGTTGTGGCCCACGTAAACATTTCATAGGATGTTAGCAGGTTCTACACAACTTTGTCAGCCTTTCTGTCTGATACACAATTTGTCCATTTTTGACAACATAACCGTCATGTATGCTTCCATCAGTAGGTGTACGTGTTGATATCTTCATTTAGTGTGTTGAACATATTAAAAAAAGGAAAATAAATATTAAATCAGTGTGTTTTAAATTATTTAAAATTAAATTATGTACCAATTGTCACAAACCTTTATTTATACAGAAAAACGTGATAAGGTTAAAATTAATAATATTTTTCCTTACAGAGAGGGGGGTGTCTGCCCGCGTGTAACGTTATTAACAGAGAGTGTTTGTTGTTGCGTTACGGTGCGTAAAGGGGGGTGGGGGGTCTTTAAAAAGCCTATTTTTTACATAGCGTTATTTGTGAATGAACCCAGAGAGATTTAGTAACTCGCTCAATCAACATAAAACCTAACAAATACTATAGGTTTTCGCCAACAGTAACTGAGACTTCTCGACTATATTTCTCGTGGAGCTATTGACACCGCTCTGGCTCTGACACTCTCCACACCGCCGATGAAACTTTTCGCACATCTGTTCGTCGGATGACTCCGAGGGTAACCTTCCTCACCATTGAAATTCAGATCATATGACTCAACTCGATCCAGCACTTCGAAAATCTAACACATTATGATATTTGCAGATTTGTAATGTCCTTCCCACCTTACTTAAATCATTTTGTATTTATAAATGTTCGCTTTTTATTAATAATTTAATAATAAATTGTTTTAAATTATTTTATAAATAAATTTTGGGGGATAGTCAAAAATACATATAAAAATTTTAACTTCAACGGAAGGGTTTTATAAATTTCTCGAACAAAATATTAAATAATTCAAAAATAATTATAAATAGTATAATTTAACTTTGGTTACGATTATTTTTTAAACAAAAAATAGTATAAGATAGATATTTTTATAAATGTTTAATTTCTTGTAAAATTATTATACTTAGCAGTATTAATAAATCAATTCGATTTATACAGACATAAAGATGCATATAATTCAGTATTCAAAATCATAAACTTCTCATTATTGTCATGTTTTTAAACATAATTGTCTTAAGCTTTTGATCAAAATATACATAAATTGATTCAGTTAAAAAGTTTATATTACGTTAATAATATTTTGGGATTTTCGGGATATCCCTTCCCTTTAATTATTAAGCCAGTTTAAATGTGATTCAGATGTTCTATTTAAGACTGAGGCGTTATTTAAGTTATATGTTTACTTGTTACAATCTGTTTAATCGATATCAGATTGTTAAGGGGTTTTACCTAATTTATTGAGAAAGTATGCAGTTTAAGTTTATAATGGGAAAGTAGTTAACATTTGGGTATACAATATTATAAGAGTGTGTTGTGCTTCGATATATGTTACAATTGGCATCATTTTATAACTTTTAATTTTATGAATTTAAAACACCATAAATATAATGGCATAAAGCTCCACTTACACTGGCAATAAAGTTGGGAAATTGACTCGTTACATGGGCAATTTAGTTAAGAATCCATAAAATTGCTGATGATGGCCATGTATAAGCAAGTTGGCAAATTATTTGTGCAAACTTTTAGTTATAGTTGCTTCTAAACTAAAGCTAAAAGTTCTTCACTTTTCCTATCAATTTTTTTAACAAATGGTTTTGGTTAATTAATTGAAGTGTTCATTTAAACTTTAGTTTAAAGTAAATTCTATTTACATTACAATCCATTCTATAAATGTATTTATAATTATATTGCATGAAAATGGAAACTACTGTTTAATAGTCTATACTTTATAATTTATAAGGGCGATTGTGGAGTAGCCTACTTGGCCGTAAATTTTTTTTTCTTCAGAAATTAAACAAAACATCAAAAAAACAAAAAATAAATGTATTTGACAAACATCATAATGTTACAAAACATGACAAATCATCTAAATAGAGTCAAAAGTATAAATATAATAAAACTAAGCACATGGGTAATAGTGTTTGACCCAATACAGAAACATTTCATACAAATTGTCCTTGTATAAACATCTGAAAAGGAAGTCTTGTAGATGTGATTGGAATTGTGCATCAGATGTTCCATGCGTTGCACGGAACTTCACTTTACAATTGCCCCAGCTGCCTTCTACTGTATTGGTGTGTACTGACAGGTCATTGGGATCAACAAAGTGTAATGTGTGATTTACTGTTACATGGTTTGGTAGAGCATTGTAAGACTGCCACATATCTGTAATTATTCTGGTCCCTGGAAGAACATGGTCTTGTATTATTGGTAGCATTGTTGCTGCTGTATGATTAGGCACTTGAAACATGCAAGCATTGTT
>JAUZND010057764.1:0-18577 GCA_034780555.1 Coelogynopora nodosa
CTCCAACACATTGTCCAAATTAATAGTACAGGTCATGGTTAGCTGAAGGAGGAGGAGGTCCGTCGTCGTAATAAAAAAAGTGAAGAATGATTTCTCTATAAACATTACCTCCTTATATACAGTTATTTTGGTTTCGGTTTTTAGTTTCGGTTTCACTTTCAACTTTCACTTTCGTTTATTAAATGATATTACGTCATTAATACAGTTTCGATTTGTTCTTCAATACAATAAGCTTATACTACTAACGTCCTCCTAGATAGTTTTGTATAGGGCCTATGTATATATATATAGGCTATGTTGGTCATTTTTGTAATCTGTGTATACTTTTCTGAAATAAATGTGTATTTTACACATCTACATACAATGAATGTATAATCCTGATTCACTGTTTGTTATATCTAAAGATTATAAATTTCAAAACGATATAGACACACATTACTTTTTATTAAAAATATATTTATAAAATTGCGATAATAATCTAACCACGCAACATGTTATCTTAAATCCGTCAAAATTGAGCATTTTATATCTTATTATATCGCAAATCTGTACAAGATAATAATATTTGTTATAGCCTATCAGATTGCGCAGATTTTTACGTTTTCAATGATGTATATTTATTATTATTATATGTTAATTTATAAGAGCACGGCGTGTTTTAAAAACAGTTATCTTAACATTTGTATAGCATTACTTTTCAACGTGCGCTATAAATAGATTAAAATTATTCTAGTCACTGGAAATCCTTTAACTATGCACAGAAAACTGATGAGTTACTGCGTGCATGCCACTTCTACCTACTTATATTTCTATGACTATCCTAGATAGACAAGGATAGGCCCACGTGATTACATTTGTTTTGTTATATTAGGTATATACAGTAGTATGCAATTTGTTTCGAATGATCATATAATCATTGCAAGTCGAATTCTCCATGCGTCGCTACGATAACGTATACAAATATAATAAGTTGTTTTATATATAAGTTGTTTTCTCAAAATTAGAATATATTATTAGGTAGGAAGTTAGATCTTAATTACTTTAACTTTGTATTTCTGAAAAATGAGCACATACTGCGTCCATAATAAATTAATTCAATTAGTTACAAAGTAAGTAGTGGTAGTGGAGGAAGAAAAAGAGAGAGGTTAGGGGGGGTTTAAATAGGAATTTCCACTCCCCTTAAAAGAACTGCTGTTTGTGTGAATGGTTTATGTAATAATAATTGTATTATTTTCGACAAATTTAAACTATATCTATAATTTTTATCGACATTCTAAAATCCCTTTCATTTGTTTTTCTTAGTTACTTTGATTATTTTCAAATTTATCTTGTTTATCTTAGCTACTTTTACAATGACGACCTTGAAAAAAAATAGGTTAAATTTCCTTCGAATTTATCCTCTGTTGTTTCCTACGGACTTAAGTTGCAATCTACGTCGAAAAATGTTTTTTTTAATTGGAAATTTTTCTAATCTATGTACTTAGTAGGTGCCTAGAAATATTATTAAAATATATTATTTATCCAGAACCGACACAAGCAATTTCTATTGTATTTAGAAATGTGACTCTAAGAATATTATGTAATTCATATTCTCATTATTTAAATGTTGACTGAGTATGAATCCAGCAATTAAGCAAGCTTATAAACAAATCAACATACATCATCGTATATATTATGAGCACGGGCAATTCGGCTAGAAAATCGATACGTGTATAGTTACAGACGAGGGAGAGAGAGGAATGAAAATGAAGCTGAGCTATCATCGCTTTCGATTTATCCTACGCTTCAACTTATGGATTTTTTAATAATTCATTAACAATGATACACCTATTCGTTTCTCTATAAATCAACAGTGTTTTAAATTATAATAGTAATGTAGAATGTATATTTAAGTGACATCTATTCACAAACTTTGGATTGATGCAAGAAATAGACAATAAAAAGACTTCTGTTTTTTCTGACTCAAATTTTTGTGTAATTCATTGTCTTGATTCTAAAGTGTGTCTAATAGACCTAAAAACTCAAATGGTGGCTTATACAAATTATTTGACGATGTGTCAAAATACTTTGACAAACTATAGTCTTTGACAAACTATAGTTGAGATCATTTTTAAAGTAATTCAACTATTTATTCATACCTATACTTGCTAAATATTGTGTAATTTGTTTATTATTGTAAATTGTTGTTTTTGAGTGGCAATATATCTAAATTCCTTATCCCCTATAATTGTTTTTTTAATGCCACGAAAACCAGTTTTTGAAACTGGAGATTATTTAAAGTTATTTATTTAGAATTTTAATGTTTTTCACAGAGTTTCAATATAATCAAATGAAAATTTGAAATCAGTTCTTTTTACCAAAAAATTAGTCTTGACTTGTAAACATGTGTGCTTTACAAAGTGTATATTCTTTTATTTTATTATGCATCTACTTAACTTATTTTTCAAAATTCTCTAAGAAGTGTCCAGCAATGTTATTTTTTATTTAAAATGAAATATGGTATTTTTCGAGAAAACAATCCACGAATATTATATTATCTTAGCGTATATTTAGTATAAAGTCGTCGAGTATTGCTTTCTTGATAAGCATTCTTACATTTAGGGTCATGACTATTAAATAACAACAACCTTGTCCTTTCAAAGTGTCCCCAACCTCTGTGATACTGTTCTGAGATATTTCAGACTTCTTTTTGCTGCATTTATCACGCCTGACAAAGATTGCCTCCTATTAAGCTAAGCACCATATCTCTTTCTTGAAAGTATCACAAATTAGGGTAGGCTTAATTATCAGGACACACAAAGAAGTGACGTTTCCGACATTTTCTAGTACCGCATTGTTGGTCTATTTAGCTGACCATGGAAGTCGCATCATCTTCTCCAATACCAAAACTCGAACCCGTCTATTATTTTCCTCTATTTCTTTTTGATTGTCCAATTTTTTTCTTCTACATTAGTTGTATTTGGCAGTACTATAGTCTAAACCCGTCTCGTTTCAACTTTAACGTCCCAGTATTTTCATTTTTTCAACAGTGTCTGTCATTTTTTTCCCCTGTAACTATTCTATATGTAAATATTAGAGTAATAATTATTTCTCTGATTTGTTTAATACAGACATTAATCGACCTCCCTTATTTTAAAGCCTTTGAAAATTACCCTTCGACAATTTTTATCATGACGTTTCTTACCTTGTTAATATTTTTGACATTTTATCGAAAAGTGGTCGCAGTAGTCTACAATATGTGACATTTTGTGATATTACCATTTTAAATAATAACAAAAGCTCGTTTATTTTTTATTCAGGATTAACGTGTTGTGGATATTATGTTAATTGTAGTCAAAATGTATTTTTCTAACACTGTCTTCATTCAGTTCGCCAGTTTTGAATTACTGACTGAGAAAATGCCATACATTAACACGACAGGAGCGTTAGGCCACTTTTCGTGTGGTTGTTTCGCTGGAGCCTACGCTTCCATTGTTACCCAGCCTTTTGACGTCCTCAGAACTCGATTCATCGCTCAGGGTGAACCGAAGATTTACAGGTAACTTGTTCACCAAGAGCACAATCCCTCTAATTAAGTGACAATTTTCTCGCTCTGTTTTTATTTTGATGAGATGGATTTGTTATTATAAAATCGATATAAAATTTTTGTCATGTGTAATCAAAGATTAATGAAGATTACCCAATTTTAAATACAACCTTTTAAACATTAAACCTTATTGTAATATATACATTACGTCCTCAACACATACAATGTACGTTATATCTGTCTGATTATTGTCAATTATATTATAACTCTTCGTAAGATGTTGAAATTTGTATGTTTTGTCGTTCTTAGATTTTATTTATATAGTACATTATCGAAACATCCGGTATGAAAAATTTGATATAGTATTTAATTTGCTTCGAAAATTCCGTGACTATAAATGAATCATACTACTTACTCCGTGCCATGTGTCGTTAACTCGTTCTTAAGTTATGACGCTGAGAAGATTAAATTGATTAATATGCAGTATAGACTACAATAGCTCGAGCATTGGTTCGACTTCGCCCTTTGAAGGGACACTCATCACGTATTCGTGTTCTTCTGTGAAGTGTTATCACGAGATTCACAAAACTACAACGACAAGAAGTCTCTTATCAGCTATCAGCACAGCTAACTGTGCACCCCCCCCCTACACACACCCAACCTCCCCCCTTTCATTTCATCTTGTGGGGCCCGTGTACTGTACATATTAATAATCTGTCTATGTCCGACTTATTTAATTGCTGGTACCTTCTGAGTACTCAATCCTGATTTCTGAACCTCTCATTATGTCGACTATTTGATTAGTTGATTGATCTTAGATCTCTGTTCACATCTATTTGCTGCATTTCAACCGTATTTCGTGATATATTGATTGTCTAAATAGTAATAGGCTCTTATCGAATTTCATTTTTCTGTTAACAAGTGCACTATTCCGTCATGACGTCTTATGCATTGATGCATCTTAACAATTTTGGATTTCTTGCGAGTTGTGGGCCGTTTATTTTTAGTCCCATAGCACTGTAGATTTTAGATCACATCACTGTATGTTAGAAATAATAAACCTGAAATACTGTATTTATTTTATTGATTGCTGGAATGTTACGACATTTTTTATATAGCATAATAATGCTGTGTTTTTTTAATATTAATAATATTGTGTTATATTTATTGAAAACTAAAGTGTAATTAGTGCCGTCGTTATTAAAAGGTAAAACTTTTCCAAGACGCGGATAAGCATCGAGCAATATTCATTTTTATCGACATTTACAAAAAATCTATATTGCTGAACCTCCATCCATGTCAGAGTGATATTGTTATAGTTTTTATTACTGTCTGGGGTGATAGTTTCTTAAATTCAATAGCATTATAATTATGTAACAATACAAAACTAACTAACAGAAATATAGCTTCCAAACAGTGACATTTTTGTTTGACGCGATAGTGCATAATCAATACATAGTTACATAGTGCTGTAACATTTGGAAGTAACACTCGGCAAGTGAGATTATATAAATGGATAAATAAACGGATGTTTAACAAGCTAAACCAAGCAATGTGATAAATTCAATGTAGCAGCGCTATTAATCTACTGAAGCCAAGAGTACGTATACCGAGAATCGATCTCACTGCCTTCACTATTGAAAACAGAGATGTTAACAACTCGGCCACCGTTCTCCTTTAAACACTAGTTGTGGGAAAGCATTCTTCTACTGCAAAGTATGCAACTGGATTGCTATATACATTCATTGAATGTACGTTAAATTGAAAGAGCAGTACAATCATGGAATTTTGTGTGGGGAATACGCGGAAACCCTGCTAATTTCTTTTATTATTGTTTATATATTACAATTATTAGGCTTAGGCTAAACTTTTTTAATTATATGTTTTCTATCTATCCGTGTTTGAGTCAGTAAAAGGTTTAAAAATTGGGTAAAAACGCACTCTCTTTCTTTGTTAATTCAATTATCTAAACTTTTCAAAAATGACCTAAATAACAATTATTATAATATGTTTAAAGATTTTTAAATATTTACAAAATCATGTTGTTATGAAATTCTGAATTAATATTTGCTGGATAGAAAGAATGTTGAAGAACACCAATTTTAGAGGGTGGAACTTGCTTTAGAGCGCATACTGTGACCTCCAGTAGATGACGATTTATAGAGAGTGATAGTTGCTCGTTGATTCCACGAAACAGTATATAATGAGTCTCGTTCTGAGTCGTCGATCTTGCAGTGTGCGCCAACTCAAGTCCTTTACTATTCATGAGGAGCTCATAGATCTGTTGTAATTACTTCTACAGATATTAGCATCAAATTGTACCTTAAAAGTTCAACTACAATGAATTCAATAGTTTACATGTTATGACGTATTGAGAATAATTCAGATTATTTGTAAATGTCCTTACAACTAATTGATGCTTATTTAGACATATCATTATTATTAAATCTTTGGGTGTATTTTATAGCTCTTCGACTTCCTCTTTCGTTTGGCATCATATTTCCTTGACTGTATATTGATATTTTGTATATATTTATCTAGCCATGGTTTTTTTTATAAATACGTTGACCCTTGGTTCTTCTTCTACACACTCCTCCCCTCCCCCCTCCCCGCAGCAACATGTTTGTAGCCTTACGTATGATAATCCGCCAGGAGGGAGTACCCGGTTTGTTCCGCGGTCTGGTTCCCTCCCTCTTGCTCATCTCCCCGCAAACTGGGCTACAGTTCGCCTTCTACAAGGCCTCTAATGAGCTCTACTCAGTGGCCACCGACAAGCTGTCCCGAATGTCGCCCTCCGAGGCCGATGAAGCTGCGGGAGAGTCGATCGTATTTGATCCACTGGCGGGCAATGTTGGTGAGTAAGATGAGAAAACTCGATCCGATTTTGTTTAAATAATAAATATTTTATAACGAAATAATATTATATAGAAATGATAACACTTTATTGAAGTGCCGGTACGTTACCTGGTATAGAAATATCAAGAAATGTGGCCTTCCTATCCTTCCCTTTTTTCTGGAGTTATCGTCATCGAAATAAATGTAAATATTTTTAATAATAGGATATTTCAATGGGTTGACTTCTGGCTGCTAAGAGTTTGAAGTTAATAGTATCCTAAACGCCTGTTGTTTGAATTTTACAATATATTGTGGAAACCCTGAGGTGATGGATGACGTCTTGTTTAAACGTTCCGTTTGTAACATTTACGTTGCTATAAAGCCGTATAAGCATGCCATTGCATTGAAATTGTTTTTGGTGCTTCATGAATCAAAGGATAGTTTCAAACCATACTATATCTGATAAAATGAAATCTCTATTTGTTGATAGTGAAGATGTTATATACTAAATTTGATATATTTGAAAAATATATTCAAGACCTCTAATACTGTCTGTCTTTTATTTTCTTAATATAGCTACCTCGAAGAGTGAAATCAATAAGTTTTATAATCTTCCACTAACCATCTTGGTAAATGTTGCTTTATTGCTTCATCACTAATAAAGTTATTTCCTTATTGATAACCTTCCTTTTTAATATTATAGGTTGAGTATGACGTACCATCTAAGGAATTATAATCACTTTTTAGTTATGTTAATCATTAGTTTATTTATTCAGGTAGTATTTTGAATAATATTATTATAACCATCTTATTAGTCTATATATCATATCATTAGAATAATCTGAATTGTTTTATTTATTTTTTACTTACATAAAAATTGTAAATAATATTTAGGTTACTGTAAAGGATATTTACACAATATCTTCAAATTATTCATATTTTCCCCTTTATTTTTACTGCACAAACATTGTCGAATAGTAAATTTCACATTTAATTTTAAATTGGTTCTATATTTATATATATTACGACAATTTCGAGTTCTGTACTTAATTTTGAATATCTTCAATAGTTCTAGTTGGTTCTACACACCCCATATAGAGGCGTTGTCTGTTGACAATTGAAAAAGTACTTTATTATTCGTACATTTTATTTTGTACTTGTTTTGTTACGGAAATGAACACGCCATGATATTTCATCGGATTCTGTTATATAATCATAATTTGACATGTTTTATTTTGTGAAACGTTGTCAGATGACACCATACATGTATACATCGATATAGTGTGATGCAGCCCTCTACGTGTTAAGTTATTGAATCTCTTTCTAAATAGTTACTATACTGTGGTCTGAATTCAGTTCAAGTACACTCAAGTACAACTCTGTGAAAGAATGAATGAATTAGGCTACTGTGAACTGGATGTGTGCCCTATCGATGTCGTTTTATTCCTTATAGCAATCAACAACATCAACCATTTTGTATGATCAACAGAAAGTTTGTGGGGAATCTTAATCCAATTAAATTAATAGGTGTCACGTGTGTGAAGGCATGATATTTGTATACATCACGTGCTTTATATAAGTGCTTACAACAAAAATTGACGCAGTAAATTATCTTTCAACCTATTATGTTATTTTCAGGTATTATACAAAGCCTGTTTTCGGGTTGTTTGTCTGGGATGGCCTCCAAGGCGTGTATCTACCCTCTTGACTTTGTCAAGAAAAGAATGCAAGTTCAGGTAAGTTTTTTGTATTGTTGTAGGAAAATTACCTTGATATCTCAGACTTATTTTATATGTAAAGAGTGCACTGGACTAGTTTGTACGTATTCTGATCGCGTGTAATCCTATAAGTTGACATGAAAATGGGTTGTTGTGACTTTCAAATAATTCTATCTGCACGACCATAGTGAGCGTCAACGTAAACGATTGATTAATCCATGTGAAAGTATTTTCAGGTTATATAACTGGAAAGTAAGCTTATGTTTATGCCATACTGCTTTTTCTTTTTATGTTTTTCTGTAGAATTTATGATATAGCCATTGAAGTAATGTGTAATATAAAAAAATTAATATATGTTATTTACTGTATTCTACTAATATATCATTATAGAACTATATTGGTACTAATGTATTTAAAAGAATTACATTTTATGATATTTGATGGTCCTACATCAAATTAGAAAGGTATAGTACATTATATTATGTGGTGATGTTTTTTGTGAGAATTATTTTATACATAAGAATTTTTTATAGTTAAAAAATTATTAAAATGTTATGTATATTCTTCAGCAATCCATCCATCTATAAATTTTTATGATTCTATATAATTGGAATTGTTAAGAAATACAAGTAAGCAGATTAAGACATGATTGACAAAGTTCAGATAAAAATCAGCGTTATATCGGTCAATATATTTTTTAACGTTTTAAATGTCGACCACTACTTTTACTTATTTTTTCTTATAAATGTAATGCTTTAAATTTCATCTTTGATCTGTTGGATTACTAACTGTTCATAACCGGTATCCGTTTATTGTACGTGACCATCCCTTCATTGCATGATTTATATATTGTATACAACTATTGTGGATTGGTTAGTAAATCTGGAAATCTAGTTTTATTAGTCTCTTATTTATAAAAATCGAGTTTTACTCAGTGATTTTCTGGTGGATGTTTTATATATATGAACTTGTTTGTGAGAATCGCAATCGTGTAAATAAATAAAACATGTCATCGACAAAAGATTGATTTAGAAGGGAATAATTCTCGTTGACGAAAGAATTATGCTCATTTTATGAGTGCTCCTTAAACTTTGTTTTTGTTAGTACCAATTCTATATAATAGAGAACACGTTACATGAGTTAGATACTATCAATTTAGATTAGCGCATGCCATTTTAAACGAGGATATTTAATACTTTAGGCAACTTTCTATGTGAATAGTCTCTTTATCGATTTGTAAAGTCTGTAAAATGTATCGCTTTTCAAATTTGATTGCGTAATATTGTGAATTTGACTAACATCTCTTTTTCAATTCCAAATAATTGATTTCAATTTGCAGTTCTGAATAAGACAATCACAACTCTGAAATAGGTGCCTAGAACAGCTGTCCATTTTTTTTGAATATGCGCGCGTATTAGCAAAACAATATCATATTTCGAATAAATCGTATTGTATGTTTTAAATTGTTAGTTGTTTACCTCATTTTTTTAAAAACAGTTAATTTCTGTATTGCAGAAATTTTCAGACTACTCTGAATTATTTTCAATGTTTACTTTGCTGAATTTGACATAAATAACATTATGTATGTGATATTGAATAGATTAATCTCATTTTTAACTTGAACATGAAATACCTATCTAGAGTACATAAATAAAATTTAATCAATTATGGTACCTACTTAAATGTGCTATTTACATTGCATATTTTTTAATTTTAATAAAATATCTGTAAAATAGGATCACCTTAAAAGAGTAATCATGTAACCATTTCATTTCTAATTGTTCTTTGGTCGACTTAAGTGTCATTATTACAGATACTCGGGTAGGTTATCATCTACTGATAGAGTAATCTCTCGTTTCGACTTAAAATTTTTTATAGAACGGATGCAGTTGTTGGACTTTGCTTTTATTTGTTACCTGCTTCTCCTTTGTACTTTAATACTCTGTTTGTACTTATTTGCTTCATATCTTTGATTCTGAAACAGTACTTCTAACTGTTTTATTTGCGATGTTGAAACCAAATGAGCTCGACATGCTACAGTTCTGTTCTACTAACTTTATAAAAAGGCATTAGACTATATTTTTTATTTATTTTTCAAAATTATTTTATTTAACTATACCGGTATATTATATTTTCCGTGACGTGATATATTTTCTTTTATTTATATACATATACATATTTGTCATAAATATATCGCGTCACTTATTGTGTGAATATTGCCAGCATTAATTTGTAAAAATTCTTTTTCAAATTGTCGCTAATAGTAATGTATACAATGTTTATCTACTCCAGCCTGCAACTACCACCTCAGGGAATATTTATTATTTTATTCCACCAATCGTGAATTTCAGTTTGGTTATCAGTTTGTATTTTTCAATTTCACCAAAATCAGTGTCATAAAGATCTCGAATAATATAGTGTCTTGTGGGTGTTCTAAAAAGCCTTGAAAAATCTTTGTGAAGGTCTTGAATATCATGAGATTTTGTAACATTTAAAATTTCATAAACTTTTATAAAATTTAAATCATGATACATCACAGTTTTTGCTTTCTTCTATTTTCCCATAATATATTTCTAATTTAAAATAAATTTATCCAACAAACTATGCCTTCTTCAAAAATTGGTCTGGGTTTTCGGCAACAAAACAGTAAAAATTCTGCAATTAACAGGCAACTTTTACAACTCCGATTGGAAAGAAGAACGTTTCTCGTAGCACGTATTGCAAAGATCAAACGAAAGTCTCAGACGAAATCACAGTATCGGAGAAATTCACACTTATGAAAGGAAAGAGACTACCGCTTGAGACTACTAGAATGCTATATTGTTACCTTTATACGTGTTGTACGACTTGCAAAACAAAAAATGTAAAGGTTGAATATACAAATAGTGTATTGAACGTTTTGTTAAATATATTCACTTTTGTTTGTTCAAATCCTGCATTTCAAACTAATTTGTAGGTCACTAAATGCGAATATATAAGTTTTCGGAATTTTTTAGAAAATGTGTTTTAAATAATAAAAACTAACGGCTGGAGGGTTAGAGAGTGAAGTAGTATAGTAGGTATAACTCTGTTTCATTACATAGTTTCACATTTTCATATTTTGTTTTTGAGTTAAAAAACGATTGAAAATTAGTTCGCGTTTCGTACGTGTTTGATTATTTACCTGTCTATAATTTACTATGATCCTGTTTTGTTGTGAATATTTAGCAAAATAATTATTTAAATTTGTAATTATTTTCGGCGGCCTTCGCCCACCTAACCCCCCCACCTTCGACGCTCGGTGTTATTTCCCGTCCGGATTTTTATTTAATAAAGATTGGCAACACTGATACTATATAATCATCGTTGTATCATCATCATAATCATCATCGTATAATAATCATTGTCAAAAAAGTTCTGTGGAGTTAATATGCTCTATTCACACAAACCAGCAGTGAGTAGTTATATTCTTATTTAATATAAATTGTATTTCAAATGTGTATGCGTATTCTTTTATGCGGGGGGGGGGAAGCGTACAAGTGAATACATAGGAGGGAGTGAGAATTAATATACGGCGTACGTACTTTATGGATGGTCCATATAGCTACGTGAAGTACCTATTGTATGTGAAGTATTTATTATTATTGATGATTTCAACGTGTGTTCCAAACAAGTCAAGCACATAGACTTTTCTATTGATATTGGTGAAGTGATACAATATTTAACAAGATATTTTGACAATACTGAATCATTGATTTACAAATATTAATTTTTGCTAATAGGTTACAATTTTACGATGTTCAGAGTAAATTGCTATAAAGTAATTATAGCTATATGTGTATATTTAATATATTATGTGTATTGTATAAGTATTCACCAACTTCCAAATTTAGCGCTTCAACAACTTTTGCGATTCATAGACTGTTTCAACTCATTAAATCCTCAACAGTTCTTAAATTCGATCTTAATAAAAAGTAATCCTAAAATGGTATTGTTTATCGACTTAAAATCCTTAAAAAATACCCTAACTTAACAAGTTATAACAAATTACCCTAACTTAACTAACTTAGCAGCTACAACTTGAAGTAATAGTTCGTATGAGAATATTTACATTTGTTTATTGTATTTCAAGATATAACATCAACTAGTATTTAAATTTTAATATCACTACACTGTGCGTGTTTGTCACAACCTATTGTGTAATTTAGTAAAATTATATTTTTTAATTGATTGTAAATATTTAAAAACCAACATTAATTCCAATTGTATTATTCACTATATTAAATATATATAAATTATAATGCACAGCTGTTGGCCCTAATATATAGTTACATTCAATGTTATCGTCGTTTATCCTCGTCACCTAATAAACGTTATCTCACAAAAACACTAACTTCCTTTTAAAGTTTAGGCTTCCACAATGGAATAGTCGAGGTTTGCTTATTTTTACGGCGCGACTTACGGTGGTGATATTTCTACCAAATATATCTGCCATTATTTCTAGTTAAAAGTCAGATTGTGTAGTTTGCACTTCTTTCTTATATTTTTAAACACCTAGTAGATTGAGGCGAGTCGAGGTTTTTTTTTTTTTGACCAGAGCTTGCATTCATAACGGGGACTTTATAAATTTAGTCAACGACTTGACTTAGTTACTAGACTCATATAAAAAAGTTACAGATGACTTGGGTTAGTAAGTGGACTAAGTCGGATAGTGACCAAAAGCGTAGACATTTAAATTTCAGCCAATTAAACGTCTTCATTTAAAATTTAATAGCTGTTAGAATAAGATTCGTAATAACAGTAACAAGTTTCGTTGCACATTTTAATGTCTATTAAATTTTTATAATGACGCAAAGAAAGTTAGCTTTTTTCAAAGTATGAAGAAGCCATAATTAAATATATATATTATAATAATAACACATACCTACATTGTATACTATATACGAATATTTATTGACTAAATATAATATATGTTTTAAATATTGCAATAGATTTCAATACCAGTACTATTTTTACTCAAAATAATACTAAATAACATTTATTTTAAGTAAAGATTGTAAACATAAAATAAATATGCTTAATTACCAATGCCTATACGTCATAAAATACTGTTTTACAAAATTCAATGGTCATTTTTTACCACTCCGGTAGTTATATTATATATGTAGTAAAAATATTATTTCCGGAAATATATTTTTTACTATAGAATTTTAGATCTATAGAATGTTAGATCTAGGATAAAATTAAAGTAAATCAAGTTTCATCTTGATACATCAAGCACTAGTTGTTATGACATATTTCACACCATAGAGAAGTTACAAATGACCGCTCGTTAGTTCTATAATGTTAACGGTTGATAAGGTTTTCTAGTGATATTTATAATTAGCACATATGAATGCTGTCATTTCAAAATATTTAGAATATAATGTGAGATATACACAGTCGATACAAACAGATAATAAAATCAAATAACTATATATTAATCTACAATATTTCATTGGTTAAATTTGCAATGCTAAATTAAAGTTGCAAACTAAGTTAGTAAGTCAAACTATTTTAATGTCGATTGTCTGAATTAAGTCGCGACTTACCTAGTGACTAAGACTTCAGATTTAAAGTCTGCATTATGATTAACTAATTGATGTTTGTCTACCGACTTAAGTGGTCAACTTTATAAAGTCACCGTTATGAATACCAAACGAGTAGTTGAAACCCAGTTTCGAAACTCTTGACCTGAGGTACACAATGAATGTGGATAGTCACATAATACCGTTATTTGTAACCCATTATTATTTTTATTAGAGTTAGGGCCTATTCTTTAAAAATGTAGCGGTTATTTACTGGATTAAACTTTATGATTATAATATCTAGGAATTGCATAAGTTAAAATACTAAATCTAAAAAACACATTATTGAAGATAAATAAATTTTAAAAGTGTTAAGAAATGGTCTCATGGTTTTTCAAAAATTACATAATTTATTATATTTTATGCTATTTTCAAACTTAATGGTAAAAGTATTCGATAATGACAAATATATTTCTAAATGTCTGATTATATTTCCGCTTTTTACTTCTTTGATTTTAACAATTTTTGCCATCATCGTCTCGGTCGAAGAGGCCCTGATTTCATTAAGGAAAATTTCACTCCTTATATGTGATAGAAAGTTTTCAATTTCGTACCAAATAGTGCTATTATTATGAACAGAAAATTCGTCTTATGTCATGAAAATGTCAAAAAAATTATTTGGATTTTTGAGATATTATAAATATCTGATCGTTGATTTTAATCAGGTTAAAATTACTAATATTATAAATTAAATATCTGATCGTTGATTTTAATTAGGTTAAAATTACTAATATTTATACTAAGAATTATGAAGTAATTAATTAAACCATCCAAATTGTGTCACAATACTTTAAAATAATTAAAAATGTTATCTTGTCGACTGGTTATTTATTTATTTACTTTTTTTCTTCAAATATTTTACATATGCCGAACTTCTGAAACTATCATGTTTAGCAGTTAAACAGAAGTAAAATATTTACTTTTTATTTTATGTAGTCATTTTATAACATGTAGTATTTTTATATAGTTACTACTTATTATAATATAAGTAGTATAGTGTATAATGAAAGTATTATAAACTTTTTCTTTGCTATTACTGTCACGAAAAATTAGTTAAAATTCATTGAATATATTTCTCCGAAAGTTATACTAAACTATTTTAAACACAATATTAGTTTAGTTGGTATATATTATTTTATTTGATAAATAAGTGAAATATTGAAACGACATATATAATATCTCATTCGCAGTAGACTATTAATTATCACCCGCTAAATAAATTTCACATTTATTTGCGCAAATTCTAGGGATTTGAACAGGCGCGGGCAAAGTTTGGCAAGTTGCACCAGTCGAAGGGCTTCTACAACTGCTTTCTCGTGATTCTGCGTGAGGAGGGGCCATACGCCTTCTTCAAGGGGCTCAAGCCGGGCATGGTAAAGGCCGGACTCTCGATAGCCGTTCGCTTTGCCGCCTACGAGCAGATTTGCAATTTTTTGCGCTCACCTGTTTGAAACCAAAAGTAGACGTGTGACCCGGTGACGACAGTCAGATAAATTGTGTCAGTATTTGGAAAAGGACACTTGTATAATGAACTCAACAGTAGGATAAACTGTGTATGTGTCCATCGATATCCTAAGAAAAGACTGTTAGTTTTATTTGCTTTCATTTTAAAGCCTAACATATCCTTAACATACAGACGAGGAGACAGGTCATAATAAACATAAATCAAGCATTTAATACTGATTTTAAGCAATTATGTTTTACTAGTTTCAACTACCGAACTTTTGATATTTGAGCTTTATCTGTTATAAATATTTCAATTATATATTTTTTTTATAATAATTAAATTTTAAATGTTCACTTATATTGTACAATAAAGGAGGAAATATCCGCATGTTCGTTAAGCGATAATACCACTGTTTTTCATTTTTACCACTAATTTATTGAAATTTTACTTGCAATACAAATGTCATATCAGTTATAAATTATTGCCATTATTCTGAAAAAATGTGCGCAGTTAATTCAATTCACTTCAGTTGTTTTGAAATAATTCATTTTGAACGTTTAGCTGTCGCCGTATATGTTTCCTTTTCATTTCGATGAATATTTTTCAGTTTATTTGACTTCTTTTAAATATGTACTCTATTATGAGTTTAAACACTTCGATATTGTTTGCTCCAGATTAGATATTCATTCATTGTACTCTCCTCTTTTCCCACGGTGCCAAATAAATTATTTACTTCAAATTTTATGTATAACTGTTTATAGTGTGTCCTGCAAATCTAAAAATGTTTAGGGAAATTAATTTATTCTTGAAAAAATCAACCATCGTAAGTTGTTATCGTCGAGGAAATTATTTTACGAAACATGTCACTAATATCGCATTATTGGTTATGCCATCAGTATTTATAGTATAATAATGGCGTTCCAATAACTGAAGCTAGATAATGATATCGATTTAATTTTATCAAATGAATAGTGTGTCGACTTATATTTACGGTATCAAGTTATATTTACAGTGTCAACTTTACAGTGTTTATACAGATTTGAAGTTTCGAAAAGATATTCTGTACTATAAAAAGTATTTGGACATTTATCAGTAGATATAATTATAACGTTTAATAGCTCTTTATTGTTCTGATAATATACGATTTGAAGTATTTACCACAATTTCGATCATTAATCCATAGTTTAACCCTCTAGTTTCGCTGTCATGATGTCATTTTTTCATCCACAACAATCACTGGGAATTAAGCCAATGGCAGTAACCGTATTGGTCGATAACTTTTACAACCGGCATTCTCTGTCTTTCTATTTTCTTTGTTTTTACTATGAACATCGCTTTCAATTGTGCACAATTACTTTCACTTAGTAATTGAATATGTAGAAGACATACTTCAATAACTTACAAGTTACTTGTATTGTAAATATCCATGGATAAATATTTATATGAATTATATTGGCATTCCTTTTTTTTACATGACATCTTATTATGTAATAGGCCTGATTATTTTTGATTTTGACCTGTGTAATTAATTGCTAATAACGTCTGTTTCTATTCTTACTATCGGATCGTGAGTCCTGAACCATATTGCAATCGGATTCCCATGTGAACAACTAGCGGGATGCCATTCCTAACATTAAAAAACGTGTCCCTAAAATATAAGTCACATGTCACGAAAACACAAAATGTACAGTTCATAGTGTTATTGTACAGATTTTACAGCTACAACTTTACATAATTCAAGTATACGATAGTTTTCAGAAAAAATGCAATTGAATTGCAATTGCCTGATATAAAAACTTCTCAGAGATATACAATAATTGTTATATTACATATATAATTTATTATTTGATTTCATTATTTTGTTAACAAAAATTAATGTTGCGAAAATAATTCTTTGTTTTGTTTATATTGTTTACGTATTAAATATTCCCGATATGATCAATCAAAAACAATCGAAGTTTTTAAAAGTCCAAGTTTTAAAATCTGTTGTTACTAAAAATAATCAACTGTAAAATGGGATTTTTCTAATAAGTAAAATGCGCACTTGTAATTTGATCTAACTTAGGTGTTCATTTAAATGAAGAAGACTACATTATTTTCGGTACTCATAGCTGCATTAATTTCATTTGCAACGTTAACAAAAAATTTGCTCTCGTTAATGTTATATTAGAAGTTGGTGGTTGCCCCCAAAGCAGCATATTTAGCATAAAAAAGAAGCGTTTACCAACAGCTAAATATATTTTTCGTGTATTATATCTCTTTTTTAAATTCGCTACTGGGATCATAGTTAAGTATGTGACTTTATAGTTTAATAACTTCTAAATACATTTTAACTTCGATATATATACTATTATTGATACCTATTATACCTATTTCTGTCAAAAAAACTACAAGCTATATGTACATTGTAATTAGTAAAACGGAACCATATTTTCAAAGTTGTATTTTTAAAACCACTTAACTTGTTTAAGTGAACTATTTACCTCCGTAAATCGTCATGATGGTTTTATGAATCCATAAATAAATAAAAATTTACATTGTTTTATTTGCATCATATCTGTTTGTGGTGTTTTTATTTAATGTACCAAATTAGATATATAATAATTGGACATAGAAAATAGAGTTAAATTAATTAATCTTTATTTAAAAAAAAGATACGCTTATGTGAAAATAATCATGCAGGCCTTGCAACTGTGGTTGTAGAAATTTCCGGAAAAACAACATCCTGCACCCTATGGCTACCATTTCCATTATCTTCAAACTAATTATAAATAGTTCCTATTGTGTTGGGTGAGGTTGTGTCCATGTTTTGTTGGTATATATAGAATGGTTTATTAGTGAAACTGAAAATATACATCCAACCCATATTGGTGACATTTGAATTGTGTACTCTGACTATCTACATTGCTAGTTTTTGAAATATAATTTTAGTTCTATGTTAGTTCTATAATTTATAATTTATCCGGATGTCCTAATTGTCTGGCTTTTGTCCAGATTTAGAAAAGATTTTTTGAGGTCTCAAGATTTGTCAAAAAACACAATAAAACATAGTGGTATTGGGGGGGAGGGGGCAGTAGTGGCATATAAATGTTTTTTAGAATTCCAAAAAATTGGCTAAATGATTAGAAATTCGGACAA
Organism: Coelogynopora nodosa; assembly: GCA_034780555.1. NCBI lineage: Eukaryota > Metazoa > Platyhelminthes > Proseriata > Coelogynoporidae > Coelogynopora > Coelogynopora nodosa. Next base: position 18,271 of record JAUZND010057764.1, read on the forward strand.
ATCAGCAATAAATCCGGATGCTCAAAAATTTTAGCGGCGATTATGGGTTGCTCGCATTATATCTTCACGTTGGGCAACACTGTAATTAGTTAATTAAACATTCCGGTAATTCATAGTTTAGTTATGTGCCCCTCGCATTCAAGTCTGCATATGATATACTTTAAGACATTCTGTGGGTGTGTTTGTAATAAATTTGTAATGAATAAATGAGCTAAATAAATCTAAGCTTTACACGACTTTTCCTAAAATTAAGTCTTACAACTTTTACCACCATATTCACTATTGTGCGCCCAAGGGGGGTCCCGTT
>JAUZND010057775.1:0-71406 GCA_034780555.1 Coelogynopora nodosa
GCCTATGTTTCATATGGATAAGTTCTATGTTTAGTAAAGCCTCAATTTGGTTATACTTCTTTTGTTCACTTCAAATAATAACAATATTATATATATCATTATAAATTATTATATATCACTATAATATATATCAAATAATATCAAACTATATAATTATTTGTAATAATTAATATTATGTATTAGTAATCAACAATTAGTAATCAATGTAAAAATATGGAAGTCATCAGTTAGCAGAAACTCATCATTCAGTCATCAGCAGACAGTATATTACCTTTGTCGTACTTTATGATTTGCAAAAACAATAATTTTTATATCCAATATTATCGCATGTTTAATTCAAAGCAATTAGTATTTATAATCACAATATATTTATTGTAACTGTTTGCTGGTATACACAAACTGTAAATGTCTGTGTATATTTATTTAATTAGTAAATAATAATTAATTAGTACTTGCTTTAAAACAGTAAACAAGTTATGTAAATTCTTTTAGAATAAAAACGTTCGCCTTTAATAATTTAATATCAATTTTCCGGTCACCAGCAGTAGTCATTCAATGGTATAATTTTGCCTTCGACATTCTGTCTATACAGTGAATTAAGAAAAAGGCATTATTATATAGCTCTACTGCCGTTCCACCATAATGCGTTTAAACAACAGCATAACTGTATCTTTTTATATACACGAAACAAACTTGCGTTTTGAAATTAGAGACATTAACAGAACACACAAATTGCAATGTCTATGATTGAATTTTTTTATAACAATCTTTTATTAAAAGAATAAAAGCATACTAAATTACTTCAAACTTAAAGTTTTATAAACAAATCGTACTCAATCAAAAAATGTTTCACTTTTTTTAGGACAATGAAAGTATAAATATGGATTTGAACACTTAATTTAAATTATTGAAATGTTATTCATATAATCAAAATTCATAGATTTAAAATGTTGTTTATATAATTAAAATGTTTATTAATAGTAATAACATTGTATTAAGCATTAAAAATGTATCCATATAATAAAAATTGTATTCAAATATTAAATTATATATTGATATATTAAATTATGTATTGATATATTAAATTATGTATTGATATATTAAATTATGTATTGATAAATTAAATTATGTATTCAAATATTAAATTATGTATTCATATAATTAAATTATATTTATATAATTAAAATAAGTACTTACATCAAATTTGCTAAGTATCAAGTAAACGTTGGAAAATTTACATTTACGTTTTAATTAAACATTCATGGAGTGTTCTATATGTTTTAATTAGTTATTCTAAAAAATAATAAGTGTTTCCTATTAATGAAATACATTATTAAAAATGTTACTTTATATATTTATTTGATATTGTTTGTACTATTTAAAGGGTATTATAAATAGAATATGAAGAGACAGTTTTATGAATGGAAAGAAGTTGTTCATTTTATTTAATAGAGTTAAAGAACTCGTTGCACACATTCATTCTTTCTCCGATAAGTAAGCACACGGACAGTTGTGTTTCCGTTACTTTACTGGAAAGTTAGAAAACGTTAGAAATTGATCCTAAATCAGGGATTCAAAGGGGTCAAAGTTAAAGCATCCATTTAAAGATATCCGGCTGCATGATAAGAACTGACATAAGAAAACAACTAACAGAAAAGACAATATTAATTGTTTTCTGAGTAGTCGTTTACTAAATGTTTTAGGCTTTTAAAGATTGTTTTAAACTTTCTTTCAAGACTTTTGTAAGCTTTTGTTTTAAGCTTTTTAAGTTTTAGACTTTTTAAAGTTATTTTAGGCTTTTTAAAGCTGTTTTACACTACAAAATAGCTTTAGGTGTACTTCACATATTAATACATTAACCCTTACAGACCTGGGCTTGTTTGTACATCTTCGATTACTTGAGGGGGTCCAAAGTTATATATATTTCAGTATTAAAACTGAACCACAAACCAAATAGCATAACATAATATGTATAAATATATTTAGTGAGCCCATTGCGACCTTCCTAATCATGTTAAAAAATACATCATTTTTTATTTTTTCCTTTTACGTAATGTTAATAAATATTTTAATGACCCCCTATTAATGTATCATAAACAAAATACACCTGTTTATGTTTGACCATAAAATAAACCACCTATATTAGAAAAAAATTCAATTATCATTAACTTTTTAGACATACGTTCATTAATTATGCATTTTTATAATTAATTTTCTGTGAACTACTTTTTAATAATTATGTATTTATTGAAGTTTGCGTTTCTTACGTATTCATATTTATAAAATTTAAAATTCTATTCCTTTTATATTCATTCTGTATATGTTCTTTCCATATTATGCCATTTTATTTGTATATATGTTATTTTTTAATTATTCTTTGTATTGTATTGGTGGCCAGTCTAATTTCTCTGAGAATCCGATTTATCTTTTAACCTTCTATATATATGGGGTGGGGGAGGGGGAGGGGTGGGGGGAAAAACTGCCCCCTTTGCTTATTGTTAACATAAAATGTAAAAATGTTCAATCTGTTGATGTTATCTTATGACTTTGTGAACTCAACCTTGGTTCTATTAGAAATAGCCTTTTTATACGGTCTATAAAATATGTCTTGACATTGCTTATAGATTTTCTGATCATGATTTAATTAATTTGAAAAACGAGTTTTACAAATAATACAAAATTAAAAGATCATACTATGAATAAACTCATTAAAAGTTTTGCTAATAATACTATACAATCATGTTAGTCGCAATATGGTTATAAGTCAAATATATTGTCAAATGAATATGTTTGACATTAACACAATAAAAAATTGTTTTTATTTTGATTTTTTCAAAATGACATATTATGAAAACAAAACTTTATTTATGCGGAGATAAAACTTTAGTTTTAGCCATAAATTTATAATTAATTAATTTTACATTAAATTTTGTATACATCATTGCCACTTGCTACGTTAATTTGCTTATTTTATCTATCTATGAATGTATTTTTTAAATATTTCAAATATATAAATGATTACAGTCTTATTCTAACCTCCACATTTTGTTATATTCAACAAAATGTTACCTATTACATAATTTAATGCAAATATAAATATGTCTAATATTTCTAGCAATGAATGTTTACCAATAATAGCCTTCTGAATAATAAATATTCATTATCCTAATTTATTGTTATTTAGATATCAAATTTAAAGAGTTAACCTCTGATAAATCAGTCATGAAATACAATACACTTCCGGAACTAGAGAAGCATTAATGTTTATTGTAGTTTAAAATAACGCAAACATATTCTATTAATAAGGACTACCGCATTTAACTGAAATGGATGTATCGACGAACAAGCGACAAATGATGAATAAACATGCGTATTAAAAATAGAAATACGATATAACTTCCCGCAACATATTTATTATGTGTATTTTGATGAGACAAATATGAAATATAATGTATATTTTATTTATTTTAGGACACTTAATTGTATGTATATATATATATAGATTCGCCTTTTTTGCAAGTCGAAACCTTGTTTATTACTTATTGTGATGAATGATCTAACTGTTTAATAAATAGAGTAAATTGTTGTATTTGAGAAATTAATAAACACAAATTACTATAACCTTTTTGTTTAATTAGAATTTAATAATTGACCGATATGGGAATGGAAAAAATAAGGAAAGTATAACATATTTTAAATAAATAAATAAATAAATAAATATAAAAACAAAGGATAAATAATTAATAATTAAACATTTCCAAAATCAGGTTTTAAAATATTAAAACTATATACTAGTGAAATGTATTAATTTTTTAATAAATTTAATTGAATTGGATTAAATATATTTTTAAAATAATAATAAATAAATAATAATGCAGGAAAAAAGCCCTGTCTGCTTAATGAATAAAAAATTTAACATTTTGAATTTTTTAAACAAATAATTAAAACAAGAAACAAATATTTAAAGAAGACTCAAAACGAAATAATACAAAAAAATTTAATTCAATAAATTGAGTTAGGTTTCAAAATCCTCTGAATTAAGGCAATATGAAATACTTTTTAAACTAAGTTTCATATAATGTAATTTAAAACGTAGAAGTCTGAACATTTAAAAAATAGCCTCAACAAATGTTTTTTGAAATCAATTTTAGTGATTTTCTCATTGTTTGATTGCAATAACTATAACATACAATTTGTTCAAATTTCAATTGTACGATGTCCTGCAGAAGATCCTGATGGAAATATTGGAGTCGGCTTATTGGTAAGCCAACAAGTTATCTGCCCAAGCCTATAACCATCACTATCACGGACTCCTTCGACAAGGAAATTTACGCCACACGCCAGGTTCCTCAGGGAGGCCTACATTATCCATTGGTCACTACGTGCTATCAACACTCTGATCTGTACAAGAGAACTGCGCTGACTTCTGCAGTTAAGCTCTCTGGCAACTATATCACAGCCGGTGAAGCAGTCCTGACCTGGAGGCCGACACAACCACTGCACTGTGCCGAGGTCAAAGCACACAAAGATAACTTTCCTCGACAAGCTGCTGATTGACAATATACAGTACAAGCGTGATGAAACACTTATGGTCTTCACTCGTCAAATATGACAATAGTGCTTTTAACTGTTTTACTATATTCGCTATTTGATACTGCACTACATTCACTGTTGTACATTATAATAAGAAATAACAATATTCATGTTTTCATTATATTTTAAGTTTTACATATGCGAAACATTTTCCATTGTTTTTATTTATTACTGAATAATATAGTGGAAATCAGTGAAATAAAAAAAGTGTTTTTATTTTTTCAGAATATATTTCGTATATTTTATACTACGCATGTAGTATATTTAATTTGTAAAACAATAACATAAAATGCGTTAAACAAAGGTTTTATGACATCTTGTGACAAATGATGCATGTGCGTTCAATGTTAATATATATATTAATTTTTTTAATAATTTATGTTTTCATGTAAGTTTTATATTTTCAAATAATTAATTTTTTTCATATTATCTCCAAATGCATATAATACAATATATATATTCTTCAAATTACTATCACTTCAAGAAATCCATTCTGATGAATGCATGAATTTACATGGTTATTGTCTACGATTCTCTGCAAGTGACAATAAATCCTGTTTTTTTGATAAATGAATTGGAAATATAAGTATAATAAGTAAGTCTGTCGTATTGTCGAACTGTCGTATTCCAATATGTTGAATTTTTCACTACAGTTAAGTTATATAGTATTTTTTTACATATTTAAAATTATGTCTGATGTTAAAGTTTTTTAAATGATTTAATATGCTTTGTGAAATATAGATATAAAACATTTATATCGTAAGAATGATAAATAATTGAAAAAATAAAACTAAACAAATACACTTACAACGGTTTGAAACAAAAGGTTAAATGATCATTCACATTTATTTCATTCATTAGGTAGATTATCGGTTAAGTTGTACATAACTTAACAATAAACATACAAATAAATAAGTATATTTTTCGTTATCATTTTTCTTTAATAAAATTAGCATTATGTGTAGGAATTTATTGCTTTTCAGTATGTACATATTTATATGTTAAATGTATGACCCATTTGAAATATAATAAATATAAAATTTGTACATTTTCGTTTTATATTTAACACAGAGCCAATTAAAAATGTATTCTATTCTGTCAGAGACCGGATGAATAAACTAAACAATACATAATTCATTTATATAATGTAGCTAAGAAATTATGTAGATAAACTACAGTAAGTTTAATGATGTAACGTATCTACTTAATATAGCATGTAATTATGTAACTAACTAATTATCAACCAACTGACTAATTAAAACCCAATTTAAAGTTCAAGTTTAATGATGTCTGTAGCAGATTGTATTAAAAATCCAATTTTCTGTAAATAATGATCATTTCAAAAGCGACATAAGGTGTCTCAATTTTAATATTTAAAAATGGGTTTTTAAAATTTTGTTAACCTCCATGGAGAATATATCCCACTTGAAATTTTTTACTAAGGAAATAATTAAAACAATTAATTGTAATTATAAGTTATTATTAAAAAATATTATTATTATGTGGAATAAAAAAAATTTATCCATTGAAGTAAACAATTTATATATTTGTAAATTATTCAGAAATATGAATTTATGTTTTTCAGATATAATATATACTTTTCGTGAATTATTATATTATTCCTGTCATATTATTATACCTAAACGCTCAACTTCAATGTCACAGTAATGTTACCATATAAATTATAAATGCAGTTAATTTCAATCTCTAGACTAATGCATTTATTTTACTTAGATAATAAATTACAACTATGTTATCAATTGTTGAGGTTGATAAATACCTTTTATGTATCTCCAGCATTATTGCCTATATTAAGTTGTATATATATTTAACCGACTTTATTAACATTTTTATAGTTTCACAAGTCTATTTACCACTTATGCCTTCAAATGCATATGCCGATGTTCTAGGCTTTAATTCCTGTTGATGTTTGTATTAAAAAACGTAAATTTGGTTAATTTTTAATATAAATTTGGGCAAACTGTTTGCAAGAATGTCATATTTAAGTTATAGTTCCCTTCAATCATATCTTCAGATGGCTGTTCAAAGTAAAAGAAAAAATCACAGAGGGCTTATTAAAATGTAACTTTGTAACTGACCATTTTCCGCTTGACATGTAATAATATATTCTATTTCCATTTTCTCTTTATATATCTATATATTCTCCTTAGATTTTTATTTCAGTTTCAATAATGTTAATGTTAATTATTTTGTAGTGAGATTATTTTTAAATTCAGTACATGTTTCTAATCCAAAATATAGTTATAATCATTGACGACCAAATCAAATATAAATATTTTTTTAAATCGACACCCTTCCCTACTTCAATGGAGCGGCAAGATTTTGACTTCTGTGTTGTTAAATTTCCAGTTTCGAGGCATATCTTTTATGTAGTAATGTTAAGGCTTGAATTAAAATAGTGTAATTTTTAGTTTTAAAAAAGTTATAAGATCTCTTCTATAAATCTATATTAAATAACTTTTATATACCGAACAACAAGAAAAAGGTGGGAACACAAAACTCTAAAGTGTTGTGTCATATTTAAAAGCATTATAGAAACCAGTTATTTCCATTAATCCGTCAACCATATATGTAATAAATCATAATCTGAAAAATATAAAATGATCAATAAAAATCCTTTAATTTGGATTTTTCTAGAGATTCCTGCTTGCTTTACAATATAATATTTTAAAATTATACCAATACAGATATATTTACAGCGATTGGGAGATCAGTCAAACATAAATAAATAAATAAACATAAAAAAATAAGCACAAACAATCGAGTTCATTTACAAAAAAATAAGCAAATTTAAACTAGCAAAAGATAAGGAAAAATAAAATCGATTTTACAGCTCGGTAAGATAACATTATGGATACGGTATGCCCCATTAAGATACGGTATGCCCCAAAAATAATAGAGGCTTCTATTAATTATTTTTTGGTATGCACACTCTATATATCTTCGATTTAAAATATAATGTCTTCTCTAGAGTTATGGAATAAAATATCGATTAATTCATTGATCCGGTCTCATGTAATTTAAATCAAATAATTTTAAATTAATTAAAATGTAATAAAAAATGGATGTTTTACTCATAAATTCCTCCTTGATTAAGTAAAATCGAAACCGATTGGAATATTATCGGTTTTACATGTTTTATGAAAGAACAATTACGACCGATATTTTTGTTGAACCACTTTAAATATCTACAATATTTTGTATTTATGGAATCCTCTTTTATAGTTTAATTTTTAACAATATTAAAAAAAAGTTTGGTACCTTCACATACAATATATAATGTTCGAACCATATATATGGAGACATTCGGACGGTTTTGGCTGATATTTCTCAAATATTATTTAATTCATAATATGTTCAATTATGTTCTAATACAAGTTGAATACAAATAATATAGTGATGTCACAATTTAAGTCAACATTACCAATGACATACATTTTTAAAGTATGTTATTAAAAATAGTTTTTATCGTTTTGTAAAAAAATATTTTGTCTTACAGCATTTGGTTTCAATTTTATGCTTGTAATATTGAGAAACAAAAAATACAACATTAAATGAAAATTTTGTAGTGTGTAGTTTAAAATTAGATAATTTATGTCAGCATATATAAATGAACAATAAATAATTACGTACACATATTATTTACTAAGTCAACATATTGCAAAGATTTTCAAAACATATTTTGGATATAGATTTTTATGATATTTTCATAAATGATAAAATATTTTGTAAAATTTTTTTTTTTAAGCTTATAATATTTAATATTTAAAACGCATGTCAATTTTTGTTTTAATATGGTTGATTTGAAAAAAACTACCATTCACATAGTTATACCTCAACTCCCACTATAATTTTTTTTGATAATTGAATGTTCTATGCTTTTGTCTATATATGAAGAAATATAAAATATTTTAATCATGAGACACATATCGTTGAACGTAAAAACGAAATATACTTCGACACAGTTTATATCCAATATATTCATTTTTCCTTTTAAAATCAAATCATATAAAATAAATTCGGCAATATCATGCAAAACATTTGATTGTTCTTATTTGATATTACCTGTTGTCTGTATTATTTAATTATATAACATTTTATCTTTAATGTCTAAAACTTTAAAATAGTATGGTGAAAACTACCTCGTCAACCATATCTGAAGGTCATTATCCAAGATGTCTTAGCCATATAAGTGCTAATTATATTTTTATTACAATATAAGTTATAGGGATTCTGTTCATATACATTACACAGATCTTTATCTACGTGTACAGATACGTAAATAATATAATATATAACTCTAAATATAAAGTATGAATAGTTGTCCATATACCTTAAAATAAAAATTAGAACAAAATAACTTTAAATTAAATTTTTAAATTAACTTATATAATTTTTAAAATAACTTTAAAAGTAATGTTAAAAATAAAATAATAACTAAACAAAAAACGTAGTTAGTAGTCGACACAAAGATAATTGCAGGTTACGACCGTTCTTTCAAACTTGTCAAACGTATTCTTTTAAAATGATCCACTAACATTTATTCAATGCATTTAAATATTCTCTATAAATGTAGTATATATTATGGTTGTATAGTTTTGTTCATATTTATGTTAAATATATATGTGTTGTCTGATCATAGTACTTAGCAATAAAGATGTTCTTATGCAATATAGTTATGTCAAAATATAATGTAACAGAAAAAAATTAACTCAAATCACAAATAAAGTGTGAAAAAAGTTACAACTTCAATGTCAACTATAAAATGCATATTACATTGTCTAAATACCTTTTGAGTATCAATAATAATCAGCGAGTCTGTTCATTACAATAATTTGAACTAAGTGTTTGTTTAGTTTTCAAAACTGCCAAATTTTAGTCGTTTTCATTGGGAGTTCTAGTAAAATACGTTAAATAATAAATTAAAGTATATAATTGTAAAACCCATATATACTAGGTACATTGAACGACGCACATAATATTAAGAATCATTGTTCGCATTATAAACATTATAATAATACGTTATTTCGATCATTGCCTTGTACTTATTGGATTATAATTGTATAACGCGTATACACACACAACATATAGGCTAGTTTAATTATGTGATAACATGTTTTTATTAACTTTGGCTGATTTTTAAGCAAAAAAAGTTATTACACATTTTTTTACTCCTCTTAAAAGTATAGTGCAATGTTAGTGACAATGATGCCAATAACGATTGTGTTGATATTGATATATAAAACACGCAAATTTCACAAGTCAACACCATGGCAATATCTGAATTCCTAAAATTGTTATTAAAAAATCACTTGATTAGACAAGTGTGATCGGGCTGAAATTTAGAATATAAGCTCATATGTGAACTCCTGTGAATCGATATAATAATTTTAAACATGATGGGATGTTATTTGCGATTTTGAGATGGACATCATTGTTTTCTCTTTTCATATTGAAAGAAAATGTTATATTTAAATATTTTTGAATTAATGCATAATTCTGAAATGATCTTTTAATGTATCTAATTTAGTTGTTTCAATCATGGTTCCGATTTCCTTGCAAGGCGATGTCGTTACTTTATTATAGGTTTCAATATTTTCTAAGCAAGTTGATTCACCGAAATAAATAATAAAATAATAAAAAATGTTCGTACGTGGAGGGGGGTATGCCAATTTTTTATTAAATAATGTTTTGATTGAACGATATAATGTATAACCCTGATTATTTTACTGTGGCTAAAATATTTTTATCTAACTAAAAAATATAACATATTTTATTTCTAATATTTTTACATGCCAGAAAAAATGGCGTTATTATTGAACTAATTTATACCCTCTGGGTTTTTACACTTGCCGATAATATTAGTAGCTAAAACTTGCAACATTAATATAAAAAATAAGTTTATCGTAAAATATATACATTTATCTTGAATAACAAACTTGAGCCACGTAGCAAACCCTATAAAACATGTCCACGTACGAAGTGTTAATATGCGTCTACATTATACACATTTCAATGTGTATCAATCGGCTATACATATAATGACAATTGTGTAAGAAAGTGAGTCTTTTACAACTACTAGCAACAATTGAAAGCAAAGTACACGCTTATCATAAATATACAGGATTTTCTATAAAGCATAGAAATATCTATAATATGCAAACGTTTTCTTTGTAAGTAATCTAAGCTAAACATTATCACAATGCTTGAATAAAGTCCTGTTTTATAAGAAGTAAATTGAGTTAATAGAGAAGATGTTCTGACTTAAGTATTGCGCTTGGTTGCTAATTGCGCTTTGGCCCAAGCATGCAAAATAATTTGACGACTCTTTTGTTTATGATTGCCCTATCGAAATATTTATATATACATCCAACAATGTTGCTTCAGATAATTAAGTACCTACTTATCGCTTGCGTTAAATAAATAATTAACGAAACAATTGTGTATTGTTTTACTAGATAGTAGATTCGAAAAATAGTTTAGTAGGCGATATATAATGTATATATATATATATATACTACATAATATAGCAGAACTTTATTAATTAAAAAATGATGCAGACAAGCTTTCGTGTGCTTTCAAAAGTCAACATATAATGTACGTATATTATGCTAATTTAATGTTATCGTACCCTTTCAAGATCTTAATGCATTTCGTTATATTTTAATTGAGTAATTTATAGTAATGTACAAAGATTATGTTTCCCAATAATGCGCTCGATTACCCAATACGATGTTTGTCGTGTTTGTACCTGTATCACATTAATATATAGTTTTACTTCACACACAGAATTAATCAACACACAAACCAAAACTAAATAACACAAAAAGCTTAAAATATAAATAAAATATAATATATTCATAACATTTCAAAAATAAAACACTACACAAAGGAGACCTTTACGTAAAACTAATTTACAGCCACAATTAGTATAAACATACAATACTGACTGAAATCTTATCAATAGAATTTATATTTCCAATTTTGTAGTTTAAAAATTGTAAGTTGAAAAAAAGCATAAGCAACAATAATGTTTACAAAAATATTTGAGTGCACAGATACAAACTGAAAGTTTGTATAATCAACATTGGAAGCAAGGGTTTCTTTAGTGTCAACTGGAATGGCATATATATATATACAATATAAATTAGACAAAACAGTCAGACAATCAGAACGCAGGGAAAAAATAAATTTTGTTGAATTTCGAATCCAATAAAGGCGCGAATATTGGACTTATTTGAGAGTTAACGTAGGTCAGATCATGATGCACGGTAATGTGCAGAGAAATCACAGCACAGTTTATTTAATAATTGTATCTTTTGCCAGAACTGGCGACAACAAATAACAACCAAACAGTAAATAAATTGTTTATATTCAGAGAAACATGTCAAAGTTGAAGGGAGGGATTTTATAAACAATGCAAGTCTCTAATAGTATAACTCCGCTATACTGTGCTATGCGATTCGTCGAATTTGACCTTTTGGTCTGTAACTTTTTCCTTCTTTTAATCGATTAATTTTACTGTATGACATGGATATTTAACTATATAACTGGGATAGATAAACCATCTCTATTTATCGTGTATATAACTAATAAACAATTAATGCAGGTTAGAATAAAAAACAAATATTTACTACCAACAGATCAATAAAATAAAATATATTTATTGTGCGGAGTAAATAATAATAATTTTCTAGTCATATGTTTTCCAAATTATATGTTTTAAAATGTACTAACAAAAGTTACTATGTATGTATTTTCCATATCGAAAATAGACAAACTTTTATCAATTGGAGTTTCTTTTAGATATTTATTTTATCGATTTTGCTAAACATTAAAAATTAGTCAATTGTATATTTGATTAATGCGGCTCGACTATATCTATCTAGAATTGAAATCATGCTACAGGCGAGGTCTAGTTAACCATTAAAGGCCTATGCTTACCAAGCGCGACGTGACGCGAGGTGACGTTCCACAAAAAATGGAAAATATTCATTTCAATGCGCTTATTAATATTAAACCTGACGTTTCAATTTAGTGAAAAAATGTTTGCGACGTCGTGCAACGAAAAACACATTTTAATGCAATAGACAAAAAATTATGCAGAAACATTAAACTATTATAACTCAGATCGGTGTGAAAGGAAATTAAATTAATTTTCGTTGCAAAAAGCTCTAACGCGTTGCATCGTGTTTGGTAGCTATAAACTTTAAGGCAATAATATATGGTTATTGTCGGAACCAACACAAATGTTCACAATAATCTAGGTATTGTTCTATCCAAGCACATTATAGCAAAGTTATACGATAGCAGTTTATAGTCCACAAGAAGTAAATAAACATTTACAGAAAATCGTTAGGAAATGTAAGGTGTCAATAATAATATGTTAAAACGTTACAAAATTAATTGGAATATTAAAAAAAAGTTAGATATACACCATCCCTTCAATAACTGTCTCGTCTAATCAATTCATCTATGAAGTACATATCAAATGCTGACTATGTATAGTATATATATATGAATCTTTTGTATGTCAAATTACCGGAAAGTTTCAGTTAAAAGCAAATTACAAGATAGTATAATCTCATGCTTGCCTCAAGATGGAAAGACATAAATATTCCCTCACACTAAACGCAACATGACATGGCTTATACAGAGTGCAGTGACATGCTGAGCAAAAGTAATAGCACTATAGATTAACATTTTCTACGTTTGTTCCAGTTTTTCTGGGCAAAAAAATAATACATTAGTTATTGTAGAAGGGATCTTCTACAAAACTAATGAATAATCGTTATAGACAAAAACAATTTTTATCAATATCTTGTTGAGTAAACCATATTTGCATTGACTTCCAGAAGGAACATTGATTTAATATTATACATAAACAGATGGCGTAATAATGTCATAATATTATGTATTATGTTTTATAGAGATAGCCATACTGAAATAAATCAAACAATTACTTCACAAATTGCTTAAACAATTTCACATGTTGCATCATGTCGTAAAATAAGTCCCACGTCGCGTTTGGTGCTGTGAGTACTACACAGTTAAACTGGAGTTATCAGCACTGTCTATTATTATCAATCATTAAGTGTACACACAAATATAAATATATGAAAGGGATTTTCTGCGTGTGTAGTGAGGGCACTTTGCCAAAAGGAAAGGACAATTAATGAAAGAGCGAAAGTGGAAGACTTTATATTGTTCACAAGAAGCTACCTACACCTGTGTTTAACTAACAAATATTTATTTTGAAAATCAGTGTCAGCAAAAGCGCGCTACTTAAACTTTAGTTGTATACACAAAAAAAACGGTTTCAATCATGGCAGGATATGTCCAGTATCTGGATGTTCTGTTATTAGACTAAATCAAATGACATTTCATAATAAACTCTCAAATGTTAAACAGTGCGTGGACAGTATTTTTCGATAGTTTTTATACAGATCCGAAATGGAGAGAAAAATCAATAAATGCTATTAAAATAGCTGAGAATTATTGGAGGGTGTAGAGCAAGAAATGAGTACTTCAATTAAAAAAAATTAAACATTTTAAATTAAAACAAAAAATATACATTTTAAATTAAAACAAAAGTTCTATAAACATTTCAATTTAAAAAAACAACTTACTAATTAGTAAAAATATAGAGTTATCGCATGGCAATCATTGTATACCATAGATTATTGAATGTAATGCTGAGTTTTATAAGAATTGATCATGAGACGAGAAGACAAATGTTTCCGCGTAAAATCGTGCTTCAGTTATTGCACGATTAATATATGAGACAAATTTAGCCATACGAATATATTGTCAGTCAGAAATTTATTTTATATTGATCGTAATACAATCGTGTAAAAACCAACATCAACCGGTGATACCTCGGGTTGAAATGTTTGTGAAATCATCAGACCTGTCTAATTCTTAATACACTTTCGACTGAATAACATTTCTTAGAATATATACCGGAGAATTTGATGACGTAAAACTTTACTCAAAATTATCCAAAATAGCCCTTTTAAGATATTTGACAAAATGTTGCTTGTATCAAATAGTATCTTAACTTTTAGAGTGAAACATTCATTGATAACTGACGTCATTGCCTACTTTCTACCAAATATGTTGTTGGTGCTTACGGATAATTATTTAACATGGTGTTAACGAACAAGTGAGATATTTAAATTAGCCTTGGCAAATAAACCATACGTTGCGAAATTCATATAGAATATTTTAATGCTCTTAGATTAATTTGACCTCCCCACCTTCCGGTTAAACGGGTTCCTAAAATTGCCTGTTGATGATGGATCTAATGAAACAATTTTATTATAGAAGAGAGAATGTTCAATAATATATATTTAAATAACAATTGATTGAAAATACTATTGGTAAATAGCATTATATACATTTAAATTAACTTTTAATTAATTGAGTTACTTGGTTCTTGCTTTACACCAATTAATTAATGTTTGTTGACAGCATAATTAATGGATTGATCCCACTAAAATCGATTAATGCGCCGTCATCTTGTCTATAACAAAATAAAGAGGCTTTCTCCCACACGCCTAGTCCCCACCCCCACAAGGCCAGGCTACACAACAACATATTCACCGGCTAGACCTGTTTGTGCTCCTTGTTTGGATCGTGTGTGAATTCGTAGTCAAGATGAACAAAGGCCCGCTCCACTTGATCGAGCCGTTCCAATTTCTTCTGGAGCAGTTCACCGATATCGTGCGCGACTTGAAGATCCATCTCGGGTGGAAGGAGAATATGAACCTGAAATTATATAACCGGAGGAGGTGGACTTGTAAGAAATACGGAATGGATCAAGCGCCTTCTACAGCCTGCTACCCTGTCAACACTGTTCTTGGTGTTCCGGTAATTGTCCCCCAAAAGTAACACTAGCTGAGTAGCAGCACCAGACGGCTTTGTAAGCCTATTTAGCCAGATGTTTGGGGGAATGGGAGGGGATCGAATAGACTCACACTCGTTTAACTTTGCAATTAAGTGTTCTCCATCAATTTAGTACTGACATTATGGGGTAGTTCTTCAAAATGATTCTAAATTTATAATTTTTTTATCAAATCAATAGTTTGATTAGCTGTCTATTAAGGGGAAAATAGTGACAATCTCAATTTTTAAACCATTTTTATAATAATTGACGTCATATTAGATATGAGAAAGCGCCAATAAATTATTTACCAACTTGTAAGTAAGGATGTAAGTTATCAATTAAAGATTCGGCCTAAACGTTTCATTTCTTTAAGAAACCTATTGATTTTTAGATCATTAATTTAGTTCAAGTGTTACACGTGATCAAGCCCACCAGTATGGAATCGAAAGCGCGTTAAGAATTAGACAGGTTCTGAAAATAAAATTTCAGAACGAATATAAATCTTAGTAGATTTAGGGCAGTAAATGATATTTCCTTCTTTTCAATGCTTTTTGTCAACCGCATTGTTATAATTAATCATTTAATGTGAATCATTATTTGGAAAACCATCGATAAAGACGAGCGATCTACAATCCTATTAATCAATAACCGCCACCGCACGCCACTAGTTAATGAAGCGAGCCTGTGATCCGATCATCCTCAAGTATGAAAAACTGGACAATCCGTTGCACATGCATCGCTCTCACATAAGCGTCCATCTGCACAAGTACTAGCGTAGAGGAATCGCGAGGGTAAATTTTACAATAGAAGCAGCCAAATTGTGCGAAAAAGCATTAGACAGTAGCTCTCTCTGTAACTTTTCCCCTATAATATTCCAAAATATATTTCTTTTGATACTTTGAAAAATCGTTTAACGTACAGTATATTATGTATATGACAAAATAAATGTATAAAATATTCAATACCTCAACCAGGAAGTTGGTGCCAAAATGAAAGGCCCGTACGGTGTCAATGCCCTCCACGAGCGGATGGTGATTGAGCGCGATGAAGGTCAACTTGCGGAGGAACTCGGGAGTTGCTGTGTGCCCCGTTAGGGCTTTGGTGTGCTCTAAACAGGGGATGGGGGAAGGGGTTAGGGATACCACAAGAAGAGAGTCGATTACGCATAACTTGACAAATAAGACATTCATAAAATTACACATGGAAAACCACACCATATAACACTAATAGTATGTATACGTGACATATTCTTACGTCAATAATGCATACATATATAATACATGATGTTAGAGATATGACATTGCAATAATGATTACTCATTTTAACAGCTTATAATAAGCGGATTGTCCAATGAAATCAATGCCTGCATTTTTCAGAAAAAGCAAAGAAAATACATTCATTATGGAAAATGATTTGTAAAGGGAGGATGGGTTAAATCGATTGACTTATAGATACGAAAGTCTTACGAATAAATAACGGTTACTCACGTAATATATTTAATTTTCGCCGCTCATTGTAATTTACATTGAAATTCGGGCGTTCTGACAAGCCCACCCATAATAATTTATTGACTATAAACGGTAATAATAGTTTCTACTAAATTTGAAATAACAGCTATTTATGACCACAAACAATAAGCCTACAGAATTTACACTTTGAAAAAACATTTAATCAGATTAATACATACATCTTATGAAATAAGGATGGAGTGACATTCTTTTCCCGAGACAATTCCCAAAAACTATAGTCGATAAAAGCCACACCTATAGTTTAAAACTAGGGTGGTGTGATAATCGCATGTTTTCGATTAACGTTCACACTATGTTGGTAAACGTAATAGACTCTTGTGACAAATATCCTGGTACCATACAACAAGTAATTTAGTCAATAGCGTGGAAGCATTTTTTAAGAGCGAGCACTACAGTTTTATACTCTATAAACTTTTAGCTAAAATACGAAGTAGTAAAAATATTAATTTAAAGTACGGAGAAGAAGAAGTAGTAGTAGTCAAAAGTAGTAGATGAGATGTAGAATAATAAAATAAATAGCTACAATTGCGAATTGGAAAGTGGAGATGAGAGCGCACGAATATAACCGTTCGTGTGAGAGCCTGAAAAAGAATGAATTGTAGTTATGTATATATATATTGTTAAGATAGATTGTTATATAGAATTGTTGTATATATATATATATATATACAATATATATATAATTTCTGGCTTTATAGTATTGGGTGGAGATATATGGGAGTAACCTCTTGAAAACACTTATTACGTAATTGATTCGGAATCGACCCTTCCTATACTACTAGTTTAAATGTATACTACAAAGCTAAATAACATTTGACTAAGTCTTAAACAATGATCGAAATAGCTTCATTATAAATTTGAGGACCTTTGAATAATTTATTTTTTAACATAATGATTGTTATTGAAATCTATAAATATTTACACCACGAGATAAAGAATAAATATTACATTTATTTAAAAAAATGAATATATAAGTGACAACAATAATACAATAAATAACCATTTAATTGTTTAAACTAAGATTCTACACAGCTGCTAATGAAAAAAAATATCGCAGGAAGTCAAAACTTTAGCAGATCAATAAAGCAAACTTTTATACTGAAAAAAATAATAATTTCTATACAAAAAGGTGGTATAACTATACAGGTATTACTGATTAAAATGATCTGTTAAAAATAATTAATAATATCAGTTATTATTTCCCTTGATATTAATAATAAAACACTTGTTTCATAAAGTATAACTAGAACATAGACATAATAATAATATACTTCTCATTGTTTATTATATGTATATTCTTGCAAAAGAAAAACCACAATAAAATTTAAAGTTTATTACAATTAATAATTATTAAAATAATTAATGTATTAATTGTAATAAACTTTAAATATTATTGTGGTTTTTCTTTTGCTTTCCTCACAGTGACCATTACTTGACTTTATTTATAATGCATATTATTGTTAATCTATTCTTCTTAGGGATAGTCGGCCACTTAGGAATACGGTCTCCATTCAGACGTCTCTTGAGATGGGCAGAATCGTGGGCAGCCTTCTTGAGTACATTTTCCACTGCTTTTCTTTCGATTTCTCTCCAACTACCACTGTCTCATTGTCCGCAGCTGCTGTCAGGTTGCTAACGGCTTTTTGCAGGGCGTTCTCTGCCTTCGGTCCCGTACTCTTGGCATTAGTAAACTGATTGCGCTGCCATATTGAGTATATCAAATTGTTGGTTATAAGCCGAACTAGCGTCCTTCAATTATTATGTTATTTATAATTACACCGCTGAAGTAACCCTCCCTTATTAGGCTAACGTCTAATATGTTTAAAAAATATAATATGTTAGAATATAATTTTAAAAATATCGCAGGGACTGCTGATAATATCGCATGTCAGTGTTGAATCAAAATATCGCAGTGCGATACATATCACAGGTTGTGCAAACAGGCTCTCATACTTGATAAAAACTAGGCCTCTATCTAGTGTATTTTAAAAATAAAGGTTGAAAAAATACGTTTTAAACTTTCAACCTCACATGTTTGCTTCCATCAAACCAAAAAACATAGACTAGCTGTAACACCCCCCCCCACTTAATGATGATGCTACACACTCAGATATATTTTGATGACCATCTTTTCTTTTTAGAAAATAAAGATTTATTAAAAAAATTAGGAATGTAGATAAATTACTAAACAGTTTTTACTTTAAAACTCTGCACTTTGTAGTTTATTTCCTTTTGAAGAAGTATGCTCGGATATGAATTGTATTGTAGACTGCTCTTCTTTAAAATACAAGATAAAAAACTGTCCATGTGTATATGACGTAAAGTACCCGATGAAGAAAGATCCGACTACATTACTATGTTTCTGGATATATATATTACATCGAAAAAATTACTAGTATAGTTGACGACGAAATTTAAGGGCGCATACATAAAATCTCGAATTGATCAACATAATTGGAAAGCACGAACTAAAAAAGGCAAAACACTGAGCCTTAATTATAATTGTTCGAGAACAGAGGAGTTCATTTATCATTTAAGATGAAGCGACATAAACTTATAGTTAATTTTTTTTATTCACAGAAATAAATTCCATTATTTTGTATTGCATTATAGAATCTAAGTGTTCATATCTCCAAAAAGTTAAGTCACTTATTATATCCAACGCGAAATTTCTTTTGAAATATAAATAATTATGTTTTTTAAGTTAAAAAATGTATTATTTATTTTTAATTTTATTAAATGCTGGTTTCTGTTTCATTGCATTTTCATTTAAGTTGTATAATTCACCTCAAACCCAAATTTAGATAGTGTACAGCAATTTCTTAAATAGTAACTTTCTATAAGTTTAGAATTAATCGTAGCTATATAAATTTGCATACATAACGACACAGTCTTAGTGCTTTGGTAAATTTGAAAACAAAACGTTTAACAATATGTATTCTGGAATTATTAATTAATGTATTGTATATAAATTTTTATTAAATATACTTTAAAGGATAGTACAACACTATGGCGGACAAGCAACCTTGAGATATAATGATTGCGCTAAAATATGTGGTTTTAAATAAGTAAACAAAACTATTTAGTCTTCAGTCGGGTTCAAATTGCTTTCTCGCTTCACATCCTTCAATTCTGTTACTATAGAAATAAAAGACCGACACGTACGCAGGTTTTGAACGGAGGATGTGAAACAACATTAGGTCGAGATATCATTAAGGGATATTTCGATATATAGGTTGTTATAGAAAAATTTTGTTCAATTTAAGCAGGTACAAAACGAAAGGCATATATGAAAACATTATTAAAAAATCAGTCAACTCTGGCAACATTTCATCTTCCATTGTACAAATACATTCCCCATCACATCTTTGTAAAGATAATCAGATATAAAATAAAACTACATTTAAAAATGTGGACCTTTCTCATTTGGGGGGTGGGGTGGTTTGGGGGACTTCGCACACTTCACACCTCCCCTGTGTATAGCCAGGAAATACCACATAATAACACGAAGTACAATTTCATACCACAAATTGTCTACTCTACATATATGCTCTTTCCATACATTCATTTTCCTTTTAAGGAAGCAACTATGACAATGATATGTCATTCTCCAATCAGAGAAAGTAAACTGGTATGTTTTCCAAAAAGTTATTTTCGTATTTACACGCCATATTGATTAATTGCACGCAGTATTGACAAACAACTTATCTTGCATCAGTTATTCAGTTTACATAGTATTACTGGTATCAATTTAACTAATCTATTGAATGCACTACTACTCTTGTATCAAGTAACCTATCTATTTTGTATTATTTGATGTGGTAGATAGATATATATATATATATAACATACAACTTGTTTTGCATCAAACTGTTTGATCTCCTTAACCAATTGCTTATATTGTAACACTTGACCTAAATGTTAAATATTATGCGACCTAAGTAACATACTACTTAATGGTTGTATAATGACCTACTTATTACACAATATTTAACACGCTTAAATGTATTTAATATTATAATACTGAAAATACAGCTGCTATGCAGTGATCAACATAGAATAAGATAAAGGGTCATGTGATTTTCAATGTTTTACATTTTATACAATTGTTAATGAAGTATAAAGAAAAAACACAAATAAATAATATAGTGGAACTTAACATATTAAAACTTTTAGAACAAAAAAACAAATAAATAAACAAATAAATAAACATTACATTTGCAATTATAACATAAACATTTCATTTGCAATTATAACATAAACATTTCATTTGCAATTATAACATAAACATTTCATTTTCCGCTCTAAACCAAAGATAAATTGCAGAGACTAACTGTAGAATTAATAATCTTTTTATTTTCTATAATCTGAAACATAATGTAACAATCTAGGCCTTGTTTTTAGACAGAAATATAATAAAACATTCTGTTTTTGCCTTATAGGGCAAGAACAGAAATTTGACCATCATGTTTTAGTGTACAATAACATCGGCGATTCCAAGCTCAAACTAAATTAATATAGGCTGAGTATAATAAGGAGATCATTAGAAACTCAATTTAACACACATAGGAAACAAATTGCAACAATTGCACAAGTCAATGCAATAAAGCTATTGACGGCTATTTCAAAAAGATAGAAGTTATCACAACAAAGAAACGTCAATATCTGGATATCAATATCTGGATAATAAAATACTGCACAGAGTGAAAAACAACGGTGTGTGATATTCTAATAAGTATACTAATTATAAATAGATAGATAAAAATAACATATCAAAGGTAAATATTATTATTTATTCAATCTGGGAATCAGTCAATTTTGACTTTAATCATCGGCATTTTTGGAAAACTAGCACTGAATAGCAGTATATAATGTTGTCAGATTTTGTTATTTTGCTAGGTTTAGGGCCCTAAGCGACGTGTTTAAATCGATTTGATAAATAATTTGATCTAGTTGTTTAAGTCAATATTTCAGCAGTTAGTTTTTCTAGACTTAAGGTGTAATCAATCATAGTAAATAAACTCTTATAAAATTGATCTCGATTCCCTTAGAAATTTAATTTAATTTAGGAAACAACACTATATTTATTTAAAATGTACTCTTTTTATTATAGCCGATTTGTTATGTAAATTTTGTCTCGAAGGAATTAAAGGATAGTTTTCAGGAAAGATATAGAATGGCACACAGAAGGTATCTCACAACAAATACAATTATTAAAATATGTATAACATTAGTTTCTAATTAGATATTTGTTGTTAATTCATTATTTGGAATATGTATAATATATAAAGTAATAAGAACAGTAAGATATGTAACAAAAAGTTTCTTTAATATAATATGGAGAATATTAGTTGATAATTAGTCATTCATTATTGGAATATTCATCAATTATATATAATGCATTAAAAACTTCAAGCCACACGTTAGTCCAGAAAGTATATGTGAATATATAAATAGAAAGCAATGAAGGCTCAAAATTGGGAGCTATCAATATATTATACAAACGTTGTAACAATAATGTAAAATAATATTCAATCAATAGGGCTGCTTAAAAATTGATGTAGTTAAGTTGTAAAAGCGTGGCATAATATATACACGTTAAATAACACATGAAAATGGATTTGCAATTAAATATGTATTTGAATATCATTGAAGGAAGTAAAAGCTAAAATACAGACCAATAAATAATATTCATTACGTATAAAATATAACAGTTCTATTAGAATAAAAAAGTGACAATAAATGAAACCTTACAAATATATTACTAAAGCATACCTGTCGGCGGTGAGAACTGACAAGCTCCACAAACCAGCAAAAAACACCTGACATCTATAATACATTACAAAGCCGGCGAGGCGCTCAAAAAAGAAACAATTCACATAACATCTAGTTATGATCAAAATTATGTGATACAAATTAACTAAGTTATAGGTTATTGTAAAAGAGAGCGTTGTGAATTAAACGTGACTAAACTAATAAGACGACAAAACACATTGTCATACTTAAATTAGTTTTGTCAAGTTCTTTGATCCCCAGAACATACTTCAGTAGCATAATTTAAAGTATTCATATATTGTTCATGTGTTAATGTATTTTTTTTTCTTATAACAGTTCCATGTTGTACAACATGCAACTTATTTGTCGCATGTGCCAATTAAAGTTGTTCAATTGTTTTGATATTTGATTTGATGCCAACCATAGACATTTATAGGCAATATACTACTATAGACGGGAATCCCCTGTACTCGTAGTTACAATTAAATAGCAGATTAAACAAGGTGGAAAATCGATAACCCTACTGTGAATTTAAGAGACTTTTATATCCATTGATGTTTCAATTGGATTTGCACAACATACAGGGGACCATAATACACAGTCGATCTTAAAACAAATTAGTTGAAAAGGATCTTTAAAAAAAATCGTATGGTAGTTGCAGAATGTGTAATGCAAAAGCCAAAAAACTCTGCTCGACGATTGTCACAAGAACTCGTTATATCGAAAACCACAGTTCGTTGTATTATTCAGAAACTTGGTTTGAAAGCATGGTTCCACAGATTGGTTCAGAAATTAAATGATGATGACTTCGACCGACGAGTGCAAATTTGCGAGAAGTTTTTAAATGAACTTTTCTAACATTGTATTTTCTGATGAAGCCATGTTCAAAATCAATGGTCAAGTGAATCGCCATACTAGTGTTTATTACTCTGATACTAATACACATGAGGTGTTTGAGAAGTCAGTGAACAGCCCCGGTGTTATGGTCTGGGCAGCCATTTGCTCCACTCAAATCATTGGCCCCTACTGTTTTACCGACACCGTGACTGGAGTAAGTTATCTGGAAATGAGAGACACGTTTGCCCTACCTTACCTACTTCGTAATTAATAAACACTACTGGTTTCAGAAAGATGGGGCATCGCCTCACAATTCAATAGCATTGCGAAACGGATTGGACGCTGAAATTCCAAATGCGTAAATCGGTAGTAGGGGGACTGTTGAAGAGCACCACGAAGCCCAGATCTGTTGACACCGGATTACGCCGTCTGAGGCATTATCCAAGATCGAGTGTACAAAAAGAAAACCGAAAACATTGACCAATTGAAAGCAAAAATAACAAACGCATTTGAAACATTTGATGATAACCTCTAGACTATTGTGATATTATCGGCTCCCTTTAGGATCGTATGACTGCCTGCCTCAAGGAGAAGGGTAAACACTTCGAATGAAATACAACGAAATACACTCGTGAACTACTCTGAACTACACATACTTAATTATGTACACATTACGTAATCCCATTATTTGTTTTGTTTAATTAAATATACATCATAAATTAAGTGACGATATTTTCATTTTTGACGGCTCTGGTACTATCAGAATATTTAGGTGATTGGGGGAAACTATCGGGGCAAAGTATACCTATCTAGTCTATAAATAAGGTGAACTTTAAACTGCATATTTGATAATACAGATAGTTTCAAAAGGCACAGTCATAAAGATCCAATTTTTAAATTGAATAAAACTGCATGTCAAATATTTACCACAAATTAATTATATACATTATCTAGTATTAAATAGTATTATAATTAAAAGTTAATTAGCAATTTATTTTACAGAATATTTAAATATATAATAAATATTTGAATATATTTTACAGAAATTGAACTATTTTATTCAATGCTAGATTTTTATTTACTATATTTTACAAAAGTATGGAACGTAGTTTGAGTATTAGAGTGATACATATATAATGATTATTCACAGTAATAATAATAAAATAATACTTTACAAGCCAAGGAGAAATTATCGATTGAGAGAGCTAAGCTCAGAGAGAACTGATATAATCATTGATTATATGAATTATCACCGTTTTATTTCAATAATTTAACAACTTAACTTTTAATATTGGAATTCAACAATATTTTGATTTGGCTGGATTTATAGATTAATTTAATTCAACATGAATTATAAAGTCTTTTGTAACATTTAGTTTTGCAAATAATTTGAATTCTCCATGACTTGTAAGGTGAAAGCAATACTTTACCTGCTTTTCCATAACATTACATACCCTGCATAAAATAAAATAAGTAAATAATGACCAATTTAGAGAAAATTTGTTTAACGAGATCACCATTTTGGAGATTATTTCACATTTTGTAGTCAGTAAAATCATCAAAAAAAACTGTTATTATTGCTGACAGGACAGCTGTGTCTAACCATGAAATTTTTAAAGAAACCAATCTATTAATATAAAGCAGTCCAGAATTAACACAAAACAACATATATAACACATAAAACTTAAGTTGAACTAAACATGTTTCATTCAAGTAAGTTTCATTCAATTAAACTTAGAATACAAAAATAGTAACAACACTTGTTTCTCTAATTATACAGCAATGGATGGATTAAAACAGTACATTCATTTATAAGTGATAACATTATCACATGTTTAAAGGTCAGACATTTGCAACAAAATCTTGGAAGCAAATTTTATAGCCATTTTAATACTCAAAAGTATGTCTTATCAAAAGAGACGTATGTTTCGTAGCATATTAATAATTACTATTTCTACGGTATAATAAAGCCTATACGCCCACATAGCAAGACAATAATTTATTGTGGTGTAAAATGGTGTCACTAATTTAATGAAAGAAACCTGTAATAGTCTTCATCAGTAAAGACAACGCAAGAAAAAATAATTAATTTACTTAAGAGAACTACATGGCTGTCCCCAATGTATAAGAGGTATAGGCCTATTAAATAAAACAAATGCAACAGTGACAATTGAGTTGAGTATATACCAAAAAAATGTGTTAATATATATTGTATAGATATTATTAAAAGTCGATTTTATGTTAAGTATTTCGAACGTTGAATGGAAAGTATAGTACGCTGTATATTATGGCATTCCCATTCAATATGCGGCAAGATATAATCACTATAATATATTGTATATACGTTAAAATACGTACTAATACATTTTAACTACTTTTGAACTACATTTGAACTAATACAGTTGAACTAATACTGATAAAATATGTATTGTTAAACTGATAAATCAATGAATTTATTACCACAACAGACAACTGCTTTAAATAGTAAAACATTTTTTTAAATGTCTAGTAAATTAATTAACTTTGATAAGTTCAATAATTAAAATAAAATCTTAAACAATGTATAGCTTTGACCGATAAGTATGTATTTTAAGTTTCAGTTTTAAATAACGGAAAAGTATTGGTTGTTACTCAGAATGATATCGACGTCATAATGCAACATAACCTTCATATTTTTAAATCCACAGAGCAGATTAAAAAAATATATATATATTAATGTAGCTGATTATAAACTGGTGATAAACTGGTGATATAAATAAACACATGTACATTATGTATCATTATATATAGAAATTGTATGAAATTATTGAACAGAAAACTTGTTAAAGGAATCTAAAGATCTTAATTGTTAGACTTGTTCATATAACTATTGATAATTATGTCAATTTTTAAAAATTTCCGGTTAGTGGGATTAATTAAAACTGACAAGGTCAATAAAATATAATACACTTAAAAGATTATATAAGAAGCATTTTCTTTTATCAAATATTTAGATTGTACAGTTGAGAATATGCCGAAATAACCAGCATATAGTTAAGATTGTGAAATTCGTTTTTAATACATTACCTGAAAAACACTTTCACAATTAAAAGCTATCTGGAAGCATAACATAACGACAAATACTACCATCATTACAATTGTACACATTTATGATACCAATCTATTTATTAAAAGGTAAAAGATAAATTATTTATTGTAGAAATTTGTGACTAACTTGATATAAAATTGGGCTATTTTAAGCTATTAATTAATTAATTAAGCTATTTTTAAATGTTTTGTTGAATAAAATAATTATCAGAATTAATTATTTTTAAATGGAATTTAATAGTATACTTTAGATTATGCAATGAATATATTACATTTGCCTATAATCGTGCCTAATAAAAGTTACTCTACATAATTTATGGTCACGGGCCTTTTTTATGGTCACCGGCCTAATTTATAATACATGGCCTTTCGGCATAACATATTGAAGGAATATCTATATTTTTGACTATCTTGAGTTATAGAAATTAAAAAATATATATACATATACAATATTTGAAAACAAATTAGTAAATATCACATATAGCCTATAAATATATACTTCTGCAAATTTAAGTTAATTTACAAAGATGAATTGATTCTTTAAAATTGTATGTCAATGTCTTCAACTGGTACTCCTAAAAATAGATATAATTAAAGTTGAATATAACAAACATTTCAAGTTTTTAAAACGGAATTTATAGGCGGAATTAAAGCAAAACCAGTTTGTATTTTATTGAGGTGTATATTCAACGAAGCGCAATAATTAAAGAATCCGTAATTGAAAATAAGTTTCACAAATTTGTGGGCTTTCAAAGTGGCCTTTAGGAGCTTAAAATGCCTCACAACAAAACACACAGGCAGAACATAATACACAACCAGAACGTTTTTTTAATTATTGTCAACTAGTTTTTTCCTCTACTTTAGCTGTTTGCATAGACGACGCATAATATGCAGAACGAACAAAATATACATCATGTGCATATATATACATATATCCCAGGAGAACTACACGTTTGACAAAAACAGGTTTAAGGGCAAATATTTGGCATTGATATTAGTTGACATTCCGAGCTTCAGTGATCTCTCGATACCCCTTGGCAGTGTATATTACTATGTGAAACAAGTCCGTTGAGTTTTATTTTGCAAATTATAAATAGGCCTACCGAGAGAATTTGGCGAAATAAATTTCCCAGCCTATCAAATAAGATAACATAGTTAGGACTCACTTTGACAATGCAGACTATAGAAATGGTGACAAATAAATTAAGAAAATATAAGCAAAAACATGCTTGCTTGCATTTTTGTTTGAAATTCTGTCCTGATCATCATGTTCACTATATAATAAGAAGAATACTATGTTTTGTTTGCAATAGAAAATATAATTATATTTGTCAATGGTTTTCGAGTCAACCTTTTTTCATACCGCAGAAATGGTGTTAGTTCAAATAACTAATTTAAAGCGACATACAAATCTATAAATATATGGCAAACTTGCTCAATCGATTAAATATTTTAATTATATGTTTAGTCAATGTTAATGAATACGTAGGAAACATATTATATTTATTTGAGGGCTTTTAAATACACATATAATATAATATTTTATATATAAATAATGTGTGGATGTATGTCGTGCATTTAAAAATGATAGAATAATTGTTTGTGTTACGTTCCTGGCAAAAGGTTATAGCTACCGATTCGAAAATTTGACCTGGCTGAAAAATTTATGAAATACACCATTCTACTTTATTTGTGAGCAAAAATAACAGTCACAAAATGTTCTCATAATATACGAACAGTTTCTGTTTGATGCATTTAAAGTTTTTTATTCTAAATTTGTGTATTCAAACTAATTATTTGTTTAAAATTACTTTAAATGTTAATTGCTGGTTTTACATAGCCTTACGGTCCCCGATACCAATGAAACTAACGAAGTGGCTTTGCAGGTACGATGGGGTCCAAAGCATAAATCGAATTTGCTACCCTCATATCTACAGTCAGTCAGCAACTATAACTTATTTCTGAGACACACAAAAGATTACAGGTAAGAGTAAAACTTAGTAACAGGATTGGCGAATATTATTGTTTTACAGTAAGCTAACTCCGTAAACAAAGCTATCAAAGAATATTTTAAAGAATTAACAGACAACAGACAAGAGAGAGAAAGGATTACAATATGCTTAATTGGCTGTAATTCAAAACATAATAAACTGATTAACTAAAATTTGAACATGTTGACCACATGGAAGTTTTCGACACTTTAAAATAATTTCATTAAATTTGGTTACATGTTCAAAGACGTCATTATTTGTTCAAAGTCGCTAATTAGAGCGCTTTGATAAATACGTATTTGGGACAATTTAATGATAAAACGAGGGAATACAGACATTTATTATTAAAATCGTATATTTGTAACTTCTAATTCATATATAGTGTTTTAGCATTTGACAAAAGAAACTTTATCACAACAATGATTTATCACAACACAAGTATTATTTATTGAAAAATGTACGCTTATTTTATAATAGTAATGTTCATTACACCATAATAAATTAAACCTTAATTTGGATTTTAATATATTTTTAATGTGTATTATATTTCGATTAAATAAAGCTATCAATAATTTTTTTAAAATAAATATTATATGGTTTGAAAGATAATAATATTTAAAATTAATCTAAAACATTACTTTTTAAGCAACCGATAACGATATCAAATCTCAATATTATAATTAAATTAAACAAAATTACACAAACATATTCATAATTAGGAATTAACGGTAATTTGGTAATAATATACGTAATAGATTTTGAAATTACTACAAAATACTTAAAAAAACGCAAAAATAAAAAAAAAAACAATGTGTAACGTCACAGTAAATTATCTGAAAATACGTATATTTTGTATTTATCCAGTGATCAATAATGATTAATAATGTCAGCTTTTTAGCACAACAAAATGATATCAATAAAAATGTTATTCCGAGGTAAATAAGCATAAATAAGCATATCTGTTATGTTTGAATTTATGCATAAAAAAGGATAATTTCGTATCACTTGATCAATTTCATTGTATGGTATACTAGAAGTATAAATCAAGCGTTCATGTTTTAAGGTATTATGCATCTTTACGAAGCTAAGGGTTGGTTCTGAAGGCACCGTATACAATACGATACATTAGTACTATTCGACGACACTTGCCAAAAATTGCAAAGCTATTATGACAATATAACAAACCGTAATAAGATGGATTAAGAAGAAAAGTCGGTTATATAAATAAATCATAAAATATATAAAATAAAGCCATCTATAGTTCATTTTAATATATGTACATATTACCATAGCATAACTGCATAACATTACCACTGCATAACATTTGGCTTACATAATTGTAATGTATGACTTTATATTAAAATATTCGTAAAATGATATCAAAATCAAATAATTATGGAAGAATTAAAAAAATTTACAAAAAATAAATTCTAGGTTGGAAAATATTTATATATGTTGCAATCTTTATATCGCTGTATGTAGTGCTGAACACATATGATTAAAAAATAATGAATACATTAAAAATATACATAATGTTTAGAAATATATAATCTATTTAATCATATGATAAAACCAAACTTTAATTAACTTGTTAATCGTATTATTTTTAAATATGGTTAATTTTGACATTATTTGTCTTAACTTGTTTTAATACGTATTTTCGAACGACTTTTTCTTACAAAAATTAAACATTCCCTATATTTATATATATGCCTACCGTTTCTCGCATATATTATTCAGATTAAACGAAAAAATGTTAATGCAGTTTTTTTCTGATGTTTTATTATTTAATTGTCATATACACTTTTCTAGGGATATACTTTAAGTGATGGACTATATTTAAGCAAAGATTCTATTCCTGATGCTATTTTTGACGATGTAAATTGTCAGTTTTATTTATGATTGTAAAATTTATGTATACCTGTATGTGTGTGTTGACTCTTATTATTGCTATACTTGAGTATGCTTACACATATATTTAGTGTTTTCCTCCTGACATGTAAGCAACGAAGTATTTAAACATTCATGTTATATCAATATTGTCTCTGATCGAGGATGTATATCATAGATAGATATATAGATATATATATATAACTACTTAGATACTTATGTATATACTTGTCTGAGCGCATATTTGTTTTAAAAAAGTGATCAAATTAATTCATGTGAATTTATACAAATATTTAGTTAACATTTTTAAAAACTGAAATTAAAATCTATGTTTCGATGTAATATAACAATAACACTATAGGGTAATATCAAATACAATAAGTATACTATAATTATCAACACAAATTGTGGACACAAGCAGAGTACTTAATGGAGCATGGGTGGTATAGAAAACCGACTTATGGGTTAGCGTGTTTGTTTTTGACAATATTTCAACCTAACCAGAAAGACAACCAATACAAACGGAACTATAAGTAGTAGAAAAAATAGGCATTTTCGATAACATTAAAATTTAATTCAACTTTCAACCAGAGGGGCTAAATTGACACACTGGTGTTTGATCGTGTATCTATTCTGATTTTTTTAAATAACATCCTACTTATTTGCATAAAATATACCCGCGAGCTTGATTACGTAATACATGACCAGAAATGGTCTAAAATAGCCCCATTTAACACATTCAAAAATATGGTATGTACCAAAAAGATTGTTTATAAGCAGAGGCTTTATGCAAAAAAAATTACGCTATCTGAAACTATTATTAAATAATCTATTTAATTTAAAGAATATAATAAACGGTTATTATTTAGTAGAAAAGGGATTAATCCTAGATATTATTTTTTTACACAGAAAAATCTTGCAAATCTAAAAATGATGCTTCTTGATTTAAAGGAATTAAAACGTAATACAGGCTTGCATATATTGCATTTTATTTGGGGAAAATCATGTATGGATTATATTTAATTTATATATTATAAATATTTCGTTAATTGATTTATTTTGAAAAAATTTAAATGTAATATCAATATTTACGTAAGCTGATTTTCCGTGAAATAATCAATTTAACTCAATAAAGACAGTATATGCATATCATATATTTAAAATATAACAACAAAACACCTAGATAACCAGTTAACAATCTTTCCTATAATAACAACACTTACTTATGTAATAAAACCTTATCGATATAATTTGAAACACAATGTATGTAGCGTCATGATTTTGTTGTCTAGTATTTCACCTTATTGTATAAAATCCTATATAGGGTATATAGGCTAGAAAATTTAGTCCACTATGTTTGAATTACCGCTCATCTAGGTGTTGCATTAGTTACTATTGTTTAAATCGATATAATGACAATTTGTTATCATATAATAAAGAAGGAAAATCAATATTTTCCTAATTTAATTTGATTTTCACCACAAAAAATAACTTTCCATTTTAACAATTTATCTATTCAATTACAAAAATGTAACTATAGTTCAAAGATATTCTTTTAACGAATATTCAAAATATATATTTTAAAATAAATTCTGAAACAAATTAATATTTTTAAAATTGCATGCATACTGACATAAGTCATAACTAAAACAGTAAATACTACACTTTTCTTTCGGAAAGAATGCCTCACTTTGCCAGTCTAACATCGCAAATAAATCAGAAAAATCGGTTATTTTTTATTTGTTTGCAACTCGTCAACCCGATATTAGCCTCTTGGGGAGATAAAATTTGGTTATACACCGACTGCATGGTTCCGTGCAAAGGCCAAAATTGTTCCCCTAATGGGGAAGATGAATACCTACGTCCACTGAATAAGACAGGGAGTTGGCTGTTACTCAGAAAACTAGGCATTAGCCCGTGGTCATGTTACAGGGAGTGCGAATATGTGTGCTCTTGGCAGACAGTCAAAGGAATTGCGGAGCACAAAACTTTGCCTGTGCCAAAGTTTTACGGCAAGTGGTTATTCATTCGATTCCTGGGAATGCAGGAGCCAGCTTCGGCCATATTTTCACTGTTCAACCTCATAGCCAGCACCCTTGGACTCATTTGGTTCTGCAGAAAAGTACACAAGTCGGCGCCTATGTACAATGTTTGGGTGTTTTTCGGCCTGACATGTATCAACGCTTGGCTATCGTCCACCATATTTCATATCAGAGACACCAAGCTGACCGAAAGTATGGATTACCTCGGAGCGCTTGCTATGATGGAGGCCTACTGTTTTGCCTTCATGTGCAGAATTTTAAATCAAGACAGACTGCGGACGCGTTGTCTAGTTGGAGTAATTCTGTTCTCGTTTCTCCTCTGGCATTCTTACTCCATGGTCTTCATACAATTTGATCATAGTTACAGTCAAAAGGTTATATTTTCTATTGCTCTCCTCAACTCGGTTGGCTGGTTTATCTGGTCCATGTTGCTACGAAAGAAACGTACATATGTTAACAAATGTATCATAACACTACTTTCATTGAATGCCCTACTTCTGCTCGGAATCAATGATTTCCCTCCTCTGTTTTGGACATTTGACGCCCATTCTCTTTGGCACGCTGGGACAATACCCTTTGGACTGGTCTGGTTTAGTTTTGTTATCGATGACTGTAAATATCTCCACAGCACCAATGTTGACCGCATCAAGTTCAATTAAAAGATGATTTCGTGCCTCATGTAATACAGTTATTTTTAATGAAAGTGTAATCGAGTAGTCATTACCGCTATAGATGTAATCATAGAGATATAATAGTTGTATTAAAATAATACATATTTATATATAATACGTACATATAATAATTAATATAGATAAACAATTATATATCTATGGATGTAATAGATTATTTAGTTTTAAATATTTTGATTTGCAATATTATTAATTGTTTAAACTTAATTTTGAAAGAAAATATTGCAAGTTTAGCGATCATATGTTATGTTTATATAATTATTTGTATTGACACATCTGATCGACCGAACAGAGTTTTAGAAAATTATTATTATTAATTTGAAAATAAACAATAATTTGTGAATAACAATTTTACCCTTTTTATATTAACATTTAAAGCTTAAAATCTGTCAAAATAAATAATAGATTATATCAAAATATTTGTACCACTGAAAAATAATTGATCTATTCATATCTACTATAATACGTTAACTGCAGTTTAAAGTCGATATTTCATTATCTCGAAAAACCTATTCAGATAGTTAAAATGAACATTATATATTTGTTTATGATATTGCCCTGTTTTCCACTTCTAATGTGTTATTATATTAATCCCGCAAACTAGATGTATTCAGTATGTGTACAATAGAACTCCCATGTAGAATAATACAAGGTTGATAATATATAATTTCACATTTTTTACTTTTTGATATTTCCAATATTATAAAATGAACTTAAAACAAAAACCAACTTTCATTAATGCTTGTGTATATAGGAAAATATCTCGTTAATAAATAATATATTCAAAGTAATGCATGACAGAACTCAGAACGTTTTCAACTGATATCCTAAACATTCCAAATCAAAAAAAAATTCTCTTAAAAAATATCCAGATTTTATTTAATAAGGAAGGAAGGAAGGGACAGCGGTAACTAAAGTATTTAACTAAGATGAAATATAGATGCGGCAAATAAGGTAAACACGGGACTCACTCCAGGTGAGCAAACTTGGGAAAAAAGGAAACCCATGTTGTGGGAGGGGGGGGGGGGGACAGAAGCAACATTCTTATTGACTAGCACAATTTAGAGCGCGCCACCAAAGAGAATAATCAGTTACTTACTATAATGGCACAGGTTGAGGAAAAGACAATAAAAATATGTGAACAATTGTTATACAAAATCAAGGCATACGAATGCAGTCTTGAATTCTTTCCAAATGTCAAAATAAGAATAGTGATAATAGACAGAAATAATAAACAATTATTCAATTGTGTCCTCAAATGTTTAGCGGATGTATATTCAAAGAGTAAAGTCATATATAGATAGTCAAGGAAAAAATACTAAAATTATTAATTTGTATGTAAAAATCGTATTGTTCCAAAGTGTCTCTATTAATCGTTTTTTCTATGAATGAAGCAGAGACAGGAATGCAAGAATTAGTAAAATATTTTTTAATAAGTTAATTTACTGATATCTCCTCCATTAATTAACACTCATACATCAAATATATACGATAGTAACTCTACTTCCATACTACCTGCCCATTGAGTAAAATATAACAAGGCATTCTAGACTGCATTCTATCAAATATAATATATTAAATTCATGAAATCAAATAAATTAAAGAAAGAGGTAAACATTCAGAACCAACTAGTTTAAGCAAAGCGAAAAAAACTTAACATTCCATTGTTAATTAATCGACATTCAAAGTAATTATTAGAGGCAACTATTTATCAACATTGGGGTTTTTAGTTTTCAGAATTGTTTATAAATATAGCTTGAGAGTGGACTAACCCTTTTTAAGTCACAGAATATACACAGAATTTTTTTTGGAATTATGAAATATACGTACGTACCTACAGCATATATTTGGCAGCAATAGCTCAATATTGTCAGAAACAGCTTACAAGATTATGTAATTGTGTTTTAATTGTTTCAAAGTTGTAACTGTTTTTAAATGTAAGAATACTTAATATATTAGATTATGTTTTATTAAATATATAATAAGGACTTTAAAATCAAAATAACTGAAGTAATTTTTAGAAATGGAAAACGTTGTTCTGCTCAAAAACCAAAAATCCTATATAGTATTATAAGCTGAATTATATGATAGCCACACAATATAAAAGATAAAGCCGTATGTTTACATGAAATCGTGCCACATAAAACCACACAAATGTATAAATGCATAGCAATAATAGTGCAACTATATTTATTGGTCCCTGTCACTCAGACAACTATTAAACTGTTGAATTCATTTGCAAACAACCAATCAATTGTGGAGGTCCGTGTAGGCAGCCTTTTAGACTAATTTATTATAGATTGACTTGGAGATATCAAGGGTGAAACATGGTGAAACCCCACCTCTTTGAGATTACAGTAGAGAATGATTATAAAACCTTATTTAAAAAAATACGGTGTATAGAAAGTAGAAATTAGTAAAATTCGGGAAAAGGTGAGAAAAGCGTAATAAGAAAAGTTTAAAATTTATAAGTTTACAATTGTGATGGAAACTATTCCTCCACTCGATTGGAAACTTTTGGGATAAGAGTAAATATGCAGCTTGTCAACATTAGAGCACACTTTTTGTGGACAGAATACAAACTTGAGACAAATAGTATACTTTATTCAGGTATTATTTTTTGTATTTATTAATTTGAAATTTAACGTGTATTTTGCCTAAAACTTCAGTTAGCCATCGACTTCATAGGGGACAACACCGACTGCAATTAATTGTTTTTTAAAGTGTAAATTTCAGCATATTTCGAACAATTGAAACTGAAAATAATTTATTAACAATTATTTATACAAGCTAGTTCATTACTCAAGGACGGTATGAAATTAAACATTACAGATATTTACAATTAATAAGGAAGACAGACCATGTTGTTAATTATATCTATGACTAAAATAGGTGTAAACTATGCAGGGAGATCGGTCGCTTTAGGTACGCAAATTCAATTCATGTTAACATATAAGACTATTATCTGAAATATCAAAATACATACTTCATACTATGAACATGATACACGTATGCTGATTGTACGTATAGAATTTTTTGATAAAAAGCTATCTGAAATAAATAAGGCTAAATTGAAGATAGTATTTTTAAGACGCATTAAAATAAGATGTTGTTAAATACGACACGTAGCATCTACACGTATTCTTATTTTATGCATCACTACCGACAATTCTATCATAATTGAAAACATTACGAGTAAAACATTGTCTGTTAAAGCACGTACGCCACCCTGTAATTCTTTATCTTAATTATGCTCTTCAGTCAAGTGTAAAAACTTAAATGTGTCTAAAAATAAGAATGCCTACACATTCATAAAAAAAATTAAAAAACGAACGAATTGATGGAAACTTAGGGGTGATTCAATATCTTAATTAGATGTTACCAGATGAAGAGCATTTTAACAAAAAATTAATTGCGATTATAATATTGACAATTATAATTAAATGTCACATCTCAAGTATACATAATTAATTACCAACCACGTATAGCGGTTATTGACTGAAAGCAACCGCTTGGTACCGGTTTGTTTTGGCAGACTCACCAATTCCGGTTCTCCACCAGCTCCAGAGAATGTAGAGCGCAATTACAATCGCGCCCACTGGATCCATATATTTGAGGCCGTCAACACCTATGGGAAACAGAAAGTTGCGAACACAATCATTGGAAGTCGGGGTTACACAAGAGTAAAAGTTGTGCTTTCTTATGATAAAATATGTAAATGATTTTCCTACTACTCAAACAGTAGTATGTAACTATACATGATAAATATGAATAAAATACATAAGTATTTCGTAATTTAAAATACTATTTTAAATTATGAGGGGGGGGGGGCTAAAGCCCCCCCAATAATATATTGAATTTGTCGGTAAAACTTTTCTTTTGTCGATAAAACTTTTCTTTCGTCGGTAAAACTTTTCTTTTGTCGGTAAAACTTTTCTTTCGTCGGTAAAACTTTCTTTTGTCGGTAAAACTTTTCTTTTGTCGGTATAACAAATTTTTGATCAGTAAAAGTTGGTTATTGATGCACACAAGTGACTCCTTAATTTGAATATAGGAGGCGAGGTCATTGTCTCGGTTTTTTATAAGATTAGGTATACATATATGCCTATAGATAGAGATATAGGTAGACGTATTATATACAATCAAATAAGAAAAATAAGAAAAATACATAGAAAAAATATATTATCGTCGGTAATTGTTTATCCGAAGAAGCCCCCCATCGAATAATGGCAGCGCCGGCCATGAACATTAATGGCTGACGATAGACTTATCATACATAGTAAGCTAGTGTAGCATCATGTATTAATATATAACCTTTTGCCTATGGCATGGGTCCTATTGTGTCTCAAAACCAAAGTTCCATGCTAATACGGCGTGGGTCATATGCTTACCCATTGCTATTATAACCATTTAAGTATAATCAAATAGGATCGCATCTATAGAATTAGATAGGAAAGTCATTGAAGATATAGCCGTAGGTGACTCGCTACATTTTTATAAATGCTGCCTATCAATGCTGGTGAGGAGGCAAACAAGTTTTGTTTTCATTGGTCAGTGTAATTGATGATGCGCGTGTTACCTATATTGATCAAGTTATAAATAGAACAACGTGTCTGTTATTGGCATAGATTGATTGGTTAGTAAAACTTCACATATATCGCTATATAATTGTGTAAAACGTGGACAAGGATCGCTGTATAAGATTCGTCACTCTTCGGCGCATTTTGTTCCCAATATGTATGTATAGATATAATTATTACAAATATTTTATATAAATGTAGAGTATTTATATTTATTGATTTTATAGTTTACTTATATAATAACCAGTAAAGTAGTTTTGTAAAAAATGTGTTAAAAACGATTTAGGTATTACGATTTAGTAGAATAGTGTATATTATTGTAATTCTTATGCAGTATTAAATGCCCAACGTTTATTACATTTTAGAAGTGCTGTAAATAATTATACAATACAATTTGTACTAAAATTTATTTTTTACATAGTGCAATTTATTTTTATTCCTTTTCAGCGATTTGGTAATTGTTGAGATGCTCATCAAGTCTTTTAGATAATACATTCCTAGCAAATGCACTAAATTATGTTTGGCGCAAAATTATTTTGTCTCAGAGACAATAAAGGCTATATGGTAGACTGAGAGCTACTTGGGCTGAAGGCCTTCCTGAAGCTGGTAGATTATCCATGACGAAGAAAATCGTTGTACATCTTCTCAAACTATTTGGCTAGCTCGAACAGGCACTCCGTGTGATAGTGGACAATTATTACAACACTCAGTATCCGGTTACGATGCTTTCTACGGGAACAAATCTCTGTTTGTACAGGGATAATTCTCGTAAATCGAGGCATTCCGTTTCAAATTTCGGGGCTAAATATCGAAAGGTGAGATTTTGTTTTATTGTAAGAATTATGTACATATGTTTTTCAATATTTTGTTTTTTTATGAAAAGTATTATACATAGCACATTTATATCTCACAAAAAGTATAAAAATCTTAATTTTTAAGTAAACATAAGAAATGCATCGTATTTCTATATTTATACAGTTGTTTGTTGTGTTTAATATAAATAATTTCTGATAATATTGTGTAACTCATTATTATGGTTCCCATTTTTGAGGATAAATGCATATTCTTGCATTGTATATTGATTTTTTAAATATTATTGAGTATACTAAATATATGTTTTATCCAGTGTTTCGCAAACTAGGTTTTTCCGGCCACTGGTAGCCGGTTACAATAGTAAATAAAAATGTTAAAACATGTCTTTTTATCAACCTCATGCATTTTTCAAAATTTCAAATTTTAAAATGACCGATAGTATTCTGATAAAAATTATATTTGGCCGGTAGTACTGAAAAGTTTTCCGAACACTAATTTATTTACTCTTTTTTAATATTTGAATATACATATAATTCCAAAATATCTACATAATATTGTATTGTATATTATGTATTCGTTGATTTGGTAACTAAATATATCAACCTTCCTTTTATCTTTTATTTATGTGTGACGTTTATCTACCCACATAAATCAATAATTGGAACATCGTCGGGTCTAACTATTTATATAAATAAAACATTTCAAAATTCCCATTGAGTTCGTATTTATAACTATGTAACTAGTGGAATATCTACTTCATTACAAGTTCAAGTATGTCAAATTGCATATAGGCCTACTAAAATGGTTGTTTTCCATTCTTTTGTTTTGTGTGCAGTCACCTTCAGCAACAAGGCGCTCATCTACTCGACTTTCAGCTTGGCTCTAATCCCAGCTGGCCGCTGCACCCCTTGAGCAACGAGTATTCATGTGCCAGACACAGCCCAACATGCACAACACAGCCTGGACTTTACCTCAGTGTCTGTTGACGTGAGCACCATTCTTAAACACTGCAGACCCGTCGTTTCATACATTTCATACTATCTCATATAATATTTTTATATGTAATATTTTAATGTAATATATATATGTTTATGTAATATAATTTTTTATGTAATATCTATTTTTATGTAAAATATAATTAGGAGATTCATTAGTACATCCATTTTATATCAAATTATTGCTTACATTAATAAAAGTATGTATAGGTAGGTAAAATATCTAGGTATATAAAATCGAAAGTATTATGTATAAAAGTATTAACATTTATTATAGGCATTATTTTATAATATTGACATTAGTGTATTATAAGGTAATTATAATAAATGATATATAGCAATGGTGTATAATTAGTATCTATAATATTCAGTTTGTCAAAATTATTTTTTTAACATTTATTCCATTATGTCTAAAGTAAAAGTTACAATGAAACGGTAGATTATATAAACAATTATGACTGAATATAAAGCTGTGCTGCAACAAAAGAGTAAATGGAATTCCATTGTTACTACGTCATTCAAAAATTCAAATTTTATTAACTAATAATATCATTTCAAAATTCAGGAATTTTAACCGAAGTTTCATTTAACCGTATTTTGCATTATATTATATTCATTACATTTTCATTATAATCTGGTTGATAATCATATTACTCACCACACAGATAATTAATTAACTGAAAAGTCATAATATATTTTATATATCTAATATATAAGAGCAATGTGTTGTTAAGATTTTATATACCTAGATATTTTCCCTACTTATAAATACTTTTATTACTGTAAAGCAATAAATTGATAAATATTGTTACATATAGACTCCATAAATTACTAAAAATTTAGTTATGTATGTATATATGCTAACAATTTGATATAAAATGGACGTACTAATGAATCTCCTATACAGTGCAAATATTATATAACTCGAAAGATAAAAGTTAGTGTTTATGCTTGGGCGCATGGCGTCATTCACACTTTCCACAATGGCACTAACTGAATAAGGAAACAACATATCAACATAGTGTGTTGCTGCAATGCAAAGTGTTAAGAGTTCCATTTTCCTATTGTGATAGTCCGATTAGTTTAACATTTACAATGTTTAGTGATCAGATCACATAATTTAAAAAAATGTCAATGTTATTTTATAGTAACCCAACAGAGTTGAAATATATTAAAAATCAATAACATATTTAAAAAATGCATGTCACTCATTAGAATCGAACTTTTTTTAAAGATTTAGTTTCTTTTCCAACCGATACATTATTAACCTATTTTTATTAAGATATTATTGTTACATAATTATTTCATCATTAACATAAAATTAGCCTATTAGAGTATTGACAATAAAGTGTTGTATGTTATGTTGAATTATATTTCAATTAAAATTTGAATATTATTTAAAACCATTTTAATTTTTAAAATCGATCATGAATATGTGATATACGCGTATAAAGCCAAAATAATCTATAAACATATAAATTAAAATATGTTCAATTTCCTAAACACGTATGGGACTGCCTTATACAGATGCCCCCCCATATGGCAATTTACAAATGTTGACTCACCAATTCTTGAACTGATGGAGCTACATATGACAGCGACACTGTTGCTAAACACATCGTTTTTGTGGTCCTGAGCCAAAGCACTAGTGCTGCTGGAGTTACCCAGTTTCCAACAAAGGATCCAGAGAACCAGTTTAGCCACTGAAACACAGACGGTTTTGGCAAATAAAAGATTATTAGGGGCGTGTAACTGTTTCATAAAAATTCGTTCACTTAATGGGCAAGTAAATATTAAAAATTTTAACTCCCAGAAATTTCAAAGATAACAATTTTTATTATTACAATTACTTAGAATTACATAAAATGTCCAATGATAGTCTAATTAACAGTTTTAGTCAAATGTTTACAATAAATGTAAAGGATAATTTATTAAAGGTTAATTTATAAATAATAAAGTTATAATTACGCAGGAATCATTTTGAGTTCGTAAAAATACTTTGTGCAACATTATTCTGTTTACAAAACGCCAAATTGAATAATTTTACATTTATTTATAATACTGGATGGAGTAAGGCATTTATGTGAAATAATATCAATTATTAGTCAACTAATATATTGATTATATCGTTTCTATTAAAATATGCTCTAATCAATAGTTGTGTTAAGACTTAAGATATAACCAAATGGTTAGATCATCAATTATTTACATTATATTTATGTTGTAAAACCATGTAAAACGACTTTTTTATCAAAATATTATTTGATTCAGTTTAATTTATTTGAATATTCGTACTATAGTATTAATAACAGCATTTTAGGGCAACAATGTTTGTATTTTGATAGCGATGTGTTTTAGTGCTATAATTAATTTATATTACGATTCTGAATTATGATTAAAATGATATAATAGTATGTAATAATAAAAAAAATAATATAATTAATTATTAATAATTAAAATAAGTATATATAAAATATAATTATAACAATAATATATATTATAACGATGATATAAATAATATTTCCCATTTTATTCAGTTGTATGATTTGAATCATTATGTACAATGCTGTATATGGAATCGTCAGGATTCGTAGTAATAGTTCTATTTAAATGAAGTTGCATATTTCTGGTGGCATAAAAACGTAATTATAATTTTTTTTTTAAATAGCGTCATAAAAAGATTACAGAGTTTAAATTGGACTGAGTTTGTCACATCGTTAAAACACGTATAATTGCTATAAATTAAATCAAAACGAGTTATATTTATACCGTCAGCTATAATACAGTATTATAGAATAAGGATTACTATTAGATACTCAAATAGGAATCTTACATAAAAATAATATTTATATATACACAAATAGATCTACTTACTTATAACTATCCAAATGTTAAGGATAACTACAATTCCGACAAGTTCAAATTGTTGGATTACCAAATAAAACATTTAAAAATAAAATATTAATATTGGTACAAATCATTAAAACGCCCAAAGTTAAAAGCATCGTGGGCGATTTGGCCACCAGCTTTATTCACTAAAAAAATATATAAAAAGCTAACAACTTTTTAAAAAATGTAGAAACCCAATTCTCAGTGTTTATTCAAAAAATAGTTCGATTTTCGTTTTTTAACTGAACATACACGAATTCCTGGTTTTTTCAGGGGGGGACACTGCCTGATTCCCGGCTTTTCTCGATATAGCGAATGAACATCCTGCTGATTTCTAATAATTTGTCATCCCTACTTGACATCAATATCCAGCATAACATTTCTTACATACAACGGCACAGGTGAGTCCAATCGTCACATTATCAACCATGGGAGATTTTTTGCTTCGTGTGGCCATCTCGATGATCGCTTGGACAGCCTCTTTGACTATTTGAATAGAAGCAACACCCATGACAACGGAAAGAATAATGATTGACACGGGTTCAAGACGGGTGCGACCTGCAGAATATTATAATAACAAACATCATACTACTTAAAAAGCTAAATGAATTATATTATACTTTTTATCAAAATAACATATTCAAACATCATATAATTTTTAAGATAAAAAGATTATAGAAGAATTATTAGAAGTTCAATTAATCACGGGTTAATTTATTTCATGAAGTACGTGAGTGCCAATTCGAAATTACGACTCCGCTGTAATACAAATGTTAATGGTTGAAAAGTTACAAATGACATTTGACTCCGAATAACTTGCATGCAAGAATAGGAGTTTAACATTAGAAATGGGATAAATAAAAGAGGATTTAATTACTTTTTGTATTTGGTATTTGCATGAGAAATAGCTGGCATAGAATATATACGAATAACATTTACGTCAGTCTGTTATAAATATACAGTACTACAGTTGTCA
Organism: Coelogynopora nodosa; assembly: GCA_034780555.1. Lineage (NCBI taxonomy): Eukaryota > Metazoa > Platyhelminthes > Proseriata > Coelogynoporidae > Coelogynopora > Coelogynopora nodosa. Next base: position 43,596 of record JAUZND010057775.1, read on the forward strand.
ATTGAATTGAGTTTTGACTTATGGACTTTGGAAATATGAATAGTTATACATATATACATAATATCCAATAACATTTTATATATTTCGTTGTAATATGTAACACTCATAAGAAGTTATAAAAAGGCAAGACAGAATGCAAGTAGATATCATAATTGAAATAGGCTATTTAAGCTGATATAACCTAACAATTTGATATTACTCAATCAATATGGAGGCGCAAATCAGTTTACCAATTGACTCGATTGACTTACCTACTGTACTGAGGGCAGAGACGATACCGTCAAGCTACACTCGCAGTCCAGAAGGTATTCTGCAATATGACAGCCGGCGTAAATTAATTTATTAATGCCTAAAGTACGAGTTGATGAACCACCTAGATTGACCGACCTACCTTTTGGACACATCGCAGAAACAATATCGACTAGCTACACCCTTTCTTTAAATAGTCTATAAATTCTCCGACAAAGTGACCCTGATATAATCCAGGATAGGCCGCGTATATACTATAAAAGAATGTAAATAGTTTATACAACTTATAAATACCGACATCCAGTCAAACAATAAAATGATGAAGAAGGTTGTTTACATCTTATTAAAATGCGCAGTATTTAGTGAAAATAGACAGATAATAATATTATAAAAAATAACAGTTGTCGAATGTGAGATAATTTGTTATATTATATAATGAATAGATTACGTTATAATACAATTGACACCTTATAATGTATAAATTGAATTTTCAGCGTGCTGCGCATCCGCCCATATTATATACAAATTGCAACATTTATCGGTTAAATAAAAATATTAGAATTTATTCTAAATTTGAAATAAAATATATTTATGACTAAATAAACATAATATAGTCTTAAGACTTGAAAAATTACGCTCATGTTATAAATTAACACATTGAAAACTTTGATATTACGCATTTTAATAATGCTTAGAGAACAACCTATATGTTAAGAAATTCCTTTATATTTTTATATATTAATTCCTTTATATTTCCGCCAAAACAATATAGAGTGGGCCTATGCAGTACGGAACAAACCTTGAGGGTAGGAGTAGTGGTTCCTCTTCTTCATAGCACGTGCGGCCCACCAAAGCACAATCCCTGAAATGAGATCGATACAGCTGTCCAGGAGGGCGGAGATGATCGACAGGGATCCGGACAGACCGACTGCAATCGACTTAGCAATGAGGATCAACTGTCAGTCGAGGATAGTAAGCGGATAAGGGCCGGGATTCCAATTGCATGGGAAGGGTAGGCATTACTTCAATAGTGATACCAAGTAGGGTATCAGTATAGGCATATCATTGGTACCATATCAATAGTACCAATTATGGTAATATGTAATTGTATACATACTATATGAATAGGACCAATGATATGCAACAAAAGGTTGCATTGACCAAGGAACAATGAAAAAGTTGCAACTAATTATTGGTTATAGCAGTTGATAATAACTATTTAGTGGAAATAACAATTTACAAAAATGTCGTAATATCACGATACCATTGTAATTAATAGACAAAAAATTAGTAGGCCCTATAGTTTCAAATAAGTAGTAAACTTTCAACTAAAAAAGTTAAATATTTAATTTCAGTGCAAATCATGAAATAAGTTATAAATAATAAGTTATAACAAATTGCATATTGATCTGTATGATGAGAATTACATTTTTTTTTGATAAAACCGTTAAATTATATTGTTTTATAAAATAAATTTACTACAATAGTATTATAATAATTAAGAAAACTATGTATAGGATAATGAATCATATTTCTTAACGTATTGTACACAAATCTGTTGATTAAAATGTTGATGTGTTATGCCTGCATATGAAACAAATAACTAATTAATATCATATTATTAACTATGCGCTATAATATATATATAATAGTAGTTTAATTGTATCGAAACAGCATAATAATAATATTAGGTATGAGTAGGCTTATCATTGACTAAAAAACGATAAAGATATTAACATAATTATGAACTCCAATTTCACATATAAATATATTCAAACTGCAGCAATAAAGTATAACTTATTATTATATTATTCCGATTATTTTAATTGGCAATTTGTAATAAGATCAGGTTATTTATATAATAATTAATAGAATAATATAATATATAATATTAATTTATAATTTATAAATTAATAGTATAATATATTATAATATATAATCTTAATAATTAATATATAAAAAGTATACGATTTTTAATTAAAACTATTCATTACAAACTTATTTTGCTCACGGCTAATTTAAATATCATTCATTTTACCACCGCGCATTATACTAGAGTGTCCGCTGTTTTTCCATAGTTCAATTCCTGATAGTCCAATACAAAGTAATACCCGGTTGTTATAGTAAGCATAATAACATACTATTACCATTAGCATAATCAAACTATATATATCTATATTTCACATACAAAAGCAATTAATAAAACAACGTATAGCATGATGCAATACATAACAAATAAACAAAAATGTTGACATAACATAAACCAAAAATCAAGTCTTCATTCATGTTACTTGGATGAAAAATATTAAAATGTGATAAAATAGAGTAAAGTCTATAATAGAAAAGCACAAAGTGAATGCATATCAGACAATTACGTAACAAGTTTTATTTATACTTACTAACCATAAAAAAACTAAATTAATATATAATACCTAATTCTCCGTTGTGTATTGTAATATACCCCAATTCCCGGTTGCGGACACCCTGAATATACAACAAATGCGTGAAGCGGTGGTAAACTTACCACATTGACGAACAAGGAAATTTTGGCCAGAATGGATGTCATGCGAACGTTGGTAGTGTTCTTCATTTTGGTAGAAACCGAATTTTTACCGCTAAATCGAATTTCATTGTAGACGTTGGTGTAGTCACTGATCTGTTTGTCCTGTTTAAGGTAGAAATTTCTGCAAAAAATCGGGAAGAAATTCAAAGCCAAATTATGGTAATAATTAAGACGATCCAACTTTAACAATAAACGGTTATGAATATGTATCCAGGACAACGACTACAACAGGAGATAGCTAGCGCATTTTCAATGTACTTGCAAATAATGATGGAGTCGGTGGAATTAACAAAAAAAGTGTCTGTAAGCAAGTAGAAATAAAAATACGTATATACATATAATTTCGAAATAATATTCAATATAATCAACTATATTCAATATAATCAACTATATTCAATATAATCAACTATATTCAATATATTCAACTATAATATTCAATGGAACCAAAGATTTAGTTACTAGAGTTAAACGTTAATTAAAATAAAATGTTGACAAATTTACATCGGCTCTATGACAGCTTCACTTTCAAATCCATGTAGTATAGAATATCCTGTGGTAGTCATTACGAATACAACGATATTAACATATAAAATGGATAGCTGAAGGTTCATTTCTTAGAGCAAGGTGCAGAATAAAATAATTACATAATCATTAAATGTACCAAAACTATTTTTTTAAAGAGTAAAATCAGTTGCATCATTGTCTTTACGAAATCTGCGAAAGTGCACCATAATATTGCATTGGTCTGCAATGATATTTTTTAAACTTTTCATACCACTATAAATAAAACAAAACATTAAAAAGAAGTATAATATTCAATACAGCCACAGCGGAAGGGACCAGTTGTGGTAAATAGATCAGTAAAGGTTCATACTTAGACAATAATGAGAAATATAGAAGTGCGAGCATAACAATTGCACTGAAATCGCACTCTGTGAAATTAATAATGTATAAGTCAAAGTATTGTATATAGGTAAATTAAATATATTGGTATTTATATATGCATTTCAAAACGATTTGTGTACAAATTAAAATGGGATATCATATCAGTCGTCATACGCACTAGAAGCTCTGATGAATGTTGTTTTGGCATACTAAAACGTCGTTATTTATGCTTAGAAGGTAAACTGTGTTACTTTGTTAACATTTCGTGTAAAAATTAGTTTAGCTTGTACCATTATTTAAAATGTTGCGATTGAAAATGATGGTTTAGAATGGAGGATTTAGTTGAATAAAATATTTTCAACGGGTTCAATATCAATCCTTTAGATAATGACAAAAACTAACGTGGAAATGTTTACCGAAATATGTTGATAAGCCAGCATTTTTCTAATTGATTACTATACTATACAATATAATTACGCATATGCGTACATATTGTGAACTGTCAACTGAAATGAATAAGGAGACTGAACACATCCCACCCGGACAGACGCCCATCAGCACCACCTCCTGCAAAAGAACTCTGTATCCAACACAGCCCGGATCATCGCAGCAAATTGAATCGTCAACAGGACTGCGTGTCATCGAAAGATATTCGGAAACCTAACAATCCACGTCTGCCCAACTTCGTGCGAAGAATCGGTTAGATTATATTTTAAGGTTGACTACATGGAAGAATGCTTAAACATGAAAAGAATCCAACAGTAGAAAAGGATTGACATTCTCAATAAAATTAACTTGGACTTGGATTTTCGTATAAAACAACATATGAGTCTTTTAACTGAGCTTCGTGACGATTGACAGATTTTATAAACGTTTTTGATTGCATGTTTTATTATTGTCAAAAAAAAACATTTCCACATTGGTCATTGCTAATATCTAAAGAATGATAAAAAAATCATTTTTGATTATTTAACTCAACGAAATCCTACCATTCTAAACCACTAATTTCAATCGCAAGATTATGAATAATGACCCAAAACTAACATATTTTGACACGAAATGATCACAGAGTATAACAAACGACATTTTAGCATGCTTAAACAACGTTCAACAGAGTTTCTAGTGTGTATGTGACTGCTCTTATATCGTCAATCTTGTTCGCGAAGTGGTCGCAAAACTGAAGTAAGAAGGTAACTATCACCTAGTAAAATCCCATCGATGTTTTTATGACAGAGGTATTACAGATACGAGCATCCGGCACAGAACCAGGCCAACGACAAAAAATGTCAAAAATTCGCAAGTTATGGTTACAAATAGCTTGAGTAGGCTATTAACTTAAAATATACGCCCTTACTGTTTATAAAATCTTCAGCATCATATTCCGGTTTTTAAACTGATATATATATGTATGTGTCCACCCATTATATACACGTCGAATAATTATATTACTCCAGAAAACCCTGCAATTTGGTTGCACTATATTTCACGTATAAAACATCTAACCCAGTTTGCTCGCAATTGACAATTTGTTGTTGTACAATTGTTGTATGTACTATCTTGCTGACAGTGTCTTTACGAATTCTATTAAAATCTCCAATACTTGATTGCAAACAATGTGTTGCATAAGACCGTATTGGTATACACAATCTTTGTTTTCTATTGATAGTCTCCTTTTTTTATTTTACTTGCTGGTATAAATTGTCTGATTTGATCACAGAGTATGTACGAAATGATTCTTTAGATAATTTAAATCAATTTTAAAATTCTGAAGCATCCATATTAATTTACTTCTTGAAAATACTGTCGTTCGAAGTACATATTGTAGAAATCACAACACTGAAAAGCACTTTTTATAATAGAATAACAGCCAACTAGCCTTAATACACAGCTTACTAGTGGATAGATGAGTACTAAAAGTTGTTATATAAACATTAAAAGACGCTATATAGCATTGGGCAGTGACTGTTGTTTATTTGGACAGTTTATTTATCGATTGAACAACAGACATCATAACATAAGTCTGGACTTAACCAAGGACTAATTTAATCATCGATTGAATAACTGACTAGATATATTATGCCGATAAAGTGAATGAATATTAACAAAGACACATTATTTTAGTACATAACTATTTAAAATCGCGGTTAGATTCTATAAACATGTTGTATTAAACAGGTCACATCGTTTAAGTTTCCCGCACTCGCACTGTCTCGATGACATTTACTGTTATAAATAATATTTGCACACTCTCTCTCACTCTTTATTTTTCTCTAACCACATACAATATACAAAGTCAAATATTAATATAATTTAGCGATGATTGGGGATAATTAGGTCCCACACCAATTTATTCATTTATAGTGAAAATTTTAAACTAAATGATTTAAAAAAAGTTCATTTAGTCTAACGTTGAATTTATTCACTAAGCGCGTGCACTGCAAAATGCGGATATAACTAAATTATGTTTTCTTCAATTATTTACAGTTCAAAACTGATTTACAATATAGGAGTAAATTACATTATTTGGTACAAATAAATATAAAATATGAATTAGCAAAGTATAGTCTGCGCTGCATTATAATTATAATCGAAACAAAAGAAGGAATAAAAAATAAAATGTAGACAAATATATAATGTTATACATGTTTTAAATGTATTGTTAATATTCATTATTTATTATAAAGTTTACTGACACATTAAATTATAATTATATGATGCAAATGAAATGAATCAAAATTTAAACAAGTTATTTTCAATTTTACTTTTTAGTAAATGTCCTTCCTTACGCCAAAATCGTACTAGACTAACATATGAAACTAATTACAATACATCATTAAACTATTTAAATTCAAACTATAATTACAATCACACTACATGATGTAACAGAATACAAACGTACGTCATCTTTATCTTGATAGTTTGATTATTACACGTAATTCGAAAGGAGTTTTAAAATCGAAATTTTATAAATAAATAAATAAATAATTTTTTTAAATTATAATATTTGTTATTGAAATGTATTAAATAAAAAAAAACGGAATAATCACTTTATTATATCAATTATTATAGTATTAATAATTATGTTCTGATGTATTATATAGTCAGGTAGTCAGGATATAATATATAGTATACCGTTTGAACTTACATAACATCACGTAAATTCAATCAATACCATATTACGATATGTATGTTGTTGACTATCTGTATGTGTTAGACGCTCTTATGTAATATATTATAGTTTATCAGTTTATATATAGTTTAACAGTTTATAGTATTTGGAACTTATTCATAATATTAAATATTCAGCAATTGTTCTCAAGTCTAATGATGAAGACAGATAACGACTATGTTTCAATTAAAATAATAAACAAAATAATAGTTACAGTATTTATAATAATAATAATAATAATAATAATAAACTTAATTTATAACGCGCTTAAATGGTGGTGCCATCTCTAAGCGCAACCAGTATAATAAATAATACAACAACAATATATATATATATTTATTTATATTAATAATATTTTATAATATTTAATAATAATTTATAACTAAAAACGATTTTACTCATGTTATCACTGGGACAGAAATATAAAAATGACAAGTTTAAACAATTGAAAATACTGTAAATATAATTGTTGAAATATTTCATTATTCAAATAATGTCCCCACAAAATTCAAGTCTCATGGTTTCTCTCGTTATAGTTAAACTATATAGTGTTTGAAAAATGATTGAGGAACTATCTATTATATTTATTTAAGCAACTTTTCTTCTATTAACAATTTCAATAATAACGTTTTCCATGTAGACTGCCGAAAATATTGTGATGTCAAAGTTCTGCGCATCGTTGTTGTAATTTTTTTTAAAAGTACATGTGATTCTAATTGGCAAGATTTGTCGTACAAATGGCCTATGAACCCCAACGTCCCTCAGTCCTATGAAACGATGTAAATCAGGGGCGTAAATTATTTGAAAAAAAAAATAGACCGGGTTGGTCGAGTAAAAAAATAAAAAATTACCAGCTCAATTGAAACATTATACACTTAATGTAATTGAACCATCAAAACTGTACAATATTCAATACAACAGCGTGTAATTATATCGCACATTGGAAAACAATGACTTTACACATAAGTTCTCTAGTTCACTTGCACGCCTTTCAATAGCAGGACTCAAGTTATCAAAAAAAACTATCAGAAAAATCACTGTCATGCATAACTTATGCATAACTGTCCTACAACCGAGTGGATGATTGTAGCATCCTTGTAAATACTGTGATTTTAAATATACCACTGGGCCGAGTTGAACTGCGAAATAACATACTGTATAGTTTTAAAGAAGGTAGTATATATCCTACCTGACATCCTTCGACATGGTTTTGATGTCCACAATCTTGGAGCTAATTTTATCAGTGAAAGTTGTAATCGGATTTGCTTGCCACTCGTCATCTGACACGATGGGGATATGAGCGAAAGGAGACATAGACATGATAGATTTTATTAAGCTTAAATGTTTTCCAAAAAGGTTGTTTGTAGATAATAATGATTTAATATTTTTTAAATCAACCGTGAATGTTTCCTGTATTAAAGACACAACTTAAAAACGCAATTTGATGAATATATAAAACGTAGACGACCAGCTCTATTTAGCGTAAACCCGATCTAAAACGTAAAAATGTACGACTCGGTTTTAAATTATTTCAATTCAATCATTAATAAATATCCTGATTTAATAAATAATTTTATAAATTAATTCTTAATAATTCTAAATTAATAAAATATTAACTAAACATCATTTCACCATAGACTATATAATATATAATATAAGGAAGCATATATAAAATGATTGCTCAAGATGTCACTATAACATCCGTTTTACTTTTAATGTGTATCTTTTCCCTTATAGCTTGGCTGGTAGGTTCCAATAATATGTTGTGTAACATTTGTTGCAAAATTGTCACTGCAAGTTCTGTTATACAACCCTATTTTACAATGTTGCGTATACGAACAATAAGAAAATAAAGACTATATAGGCTATGTCAAATACATTTGTTACTAACGGGGCAATATTTTATCTACTTCGTGGTGGTGGATATAGATATAGTCATAATACCCAATATTTAATGTCATAAACATATCATCAAGGCAATAGAACTGACGTCTATAACAAGCACCAGCAAAGTTGCTGACCCTGAATCATTATACGTCCAATTATGATGAGGGAATCAGGTTTGCAGTCGATTCCCCTGTCCTACGAGAAGTCCATTTGCCAACCAATTTTGGTAAACAACTTGAGTTTTTTTGGAACCTTATGTTTTTTTCAAAGGCAGCATACAACTAATTCTCTCTTATACGTACATTATATATGTTTTACTTCTATCATATATTATACATAAAATTCTTATTTATTTTTCATGAATATTTTTCCGTATTTTCATGAATCCTTATTTTACACAATGTTTTGTATTTACTTAAGTGTTAAATTCATAATTGGGATTGCTAAGCTATTCTATTATTTTTATAACAAATTATTATAACCTATTTTATTTTTCTTTAGAGTTAAATAAATTATTAAACACAAATTTTCAATGTATTTATGCAATAATTCTTCAAAATGAGGGAGGGGGGACAATGTAATAACAAAGAGAACATATTCGATACAAACGTATAGTCTCAAAACTGATCTATTTCTAATCTGCATTCGTGTTATCTTTTATCCAGCAAACGTATCATTATATAAATCGCGTTATACAAATTAATTAAAAATATACTGTGCGTCGATGTGTGCGGCGAAGAATCTAATACAAGAGGCGGCAAAGTCCGGCTTTCGGGCTAGATCCGGCCCGGACCCTTTTAATCTGACTACCGAAACATGTATAGTTTTACCTTTACAATTCCCAAATTGTAGATGTTGTTTGTATGTCCCTAAAAAGTTTAACAACCCTTAATCTAATATAATAACCGGGTATACGCTTTATAATGATTCTGATTACAATATAATGACCCTAAATATCGATTTCCGAAGAATTCATAGCTATAATGGTAATAACAATGATGGCTGTATTTTGTATTTTTGTATTTACGAGTACAAACCAACGATTTAAAAACTCATAATCAAGTGGTGTAAATAGACAGACATGTAGGTGAAAGAATGATTAGTAAGAAAAACGTACAAGAATATAATAATCATTATAATGAAAGTCGAGAAAAATCAGGTGTTATAGATTTATCCGGAGAACACGTGCTTGATGCGATCGCGGATTGTGGGCAATGCGCTCCTGGAGCTCGCTCGAGTTTGAAGGCTGAGACTGCGTGAATAGCGGAAACCGGATGCTAGAGCTGCTGGTTCTCCTTAGGAGAATATCTTCTTTCTATCTACGTACGAAGTTGTGTTGGCGGCGTGTATTAAGTTAGACTATCCTAGGGTGCCTAACAGGGGTGCTGAGTGACTAAGTCATGGCACAAAAATCACCATTCTGGGTGCAAAGTTCAAACTCTTTCCAGTCGTTGGAGTGAAGACGCTGAACCATCAGCCCAGACTACACCACAGTAGTCCCACAGGGAATATTAGAGACTGCTAACAAGGGATCTGCGCTCGCGAACACCCAGGTATCTGGAATAACACCAGATCTGGCAAATCCGTGCTCTTGATTGACGTGTGAGGTTGACGATGTGCTCATCCCATTTCAAATTATTGGACACAGTTACACCTAATAGGTTTACAGAATGTGTGTAGAGTGGTAGAGAGTCAAGTTTTAGCTGTATAATGTGTTTGTGAGAAATTTTCTGCGTGCTGCACGAGTGATTAACAGAGCTTGTGTTTTTCCAGCGTTGACAGAGAGGCAGTTTTTCTTTTCATAGAGATCGCATCTTGATAATACTGAGTTCGTAAGTTCTGTGAGACGTTCAAAGAGATCTTGCTGAACGGACTATTGTCGTGTCATCTGCATAAAGATAACAGTCACTATTGGGAAGATCAGCTGGTAGGTCTGTAGTGTACAAGGTAAACAATAAAGGACCGAGAATAGAGCCCTGTGGTACCCCCGTACAGTAATTCCATTACAGTGCTTGTTTCGCTGCTTATTTTTTATGTTGTTAGTTCTTCCACATAAATAACTGGAGAGCCAATTAAAAGCAATTATGTTTGGAGAGAATGATTTCGTGATTGACCGTGTCAAATGCCTTTGAGATCTAGTGCCACTAAAGATAGCATATTTCCATTGCTTTCTTCTTTTACAACGGAATCGTGTAGTGAAGAAAGGCAGGTAGCTGTGGAGTGATGTTGCCGGAAACCGTGTTGCTTGCGTGGAAGTGTGTTATATTTTATGATGTGTGTTTTTATTTAGAGAGATACGCATTTCTCAAATACGTTGGATAAGACAGCCAAGAGAGCAATCGGCCTGTAATTGACTGGTAATAACCGTGACCATTTACCTTAATAATTTACCTTAGTATTCATAAAGCGGGGAAAGAAAGGGAAAGCAAAGGAAAAGGCAAAGAAAAAGGGTCGGGAATTGTGGAATTACGTAAATCAAAGGAAATAGCCCGGCATGTTTACTTAAGTGATCTGAAGGTTAAGATAATATATCTGCTTAGGTGTTACGTCAATTCAATGAGGTCTACATTTATATAGTTTTATAGGCCTATAGAGCCAAGCAGAGTATAATTAGTGCGGCCTTGTCCGGTCTTATGCCATATATAAATGTTCATTACGGCTTTCGTGTTGATCTCCTCAACTTTGCTTCAGGGTGGCAACAATGTTAGACTGGCTAACGGAGATTTTTAATTTATTTTGAGTGCAATTTAATGTGTATAAAAATGATATTAATAACATTTAATGTATATGACATGGTATTATGCTCAATGAATAAAATACAAATAGAACAATATTAAAATTTGAACTAAGTTTAATTAACATGTTATTAAAAATCTTAATGTATATATGTAGAACAATATCAAAATGTTACTTAATTCAGTTGTATATAGAACAATAACATCATTTTAATTAAACTTGTTCTAATTGTTTATTCATTGTAATTAATATGTACCGATGTCATATTATTCATCAATTCAACAGTTGGAATTGACTATAAATAGTAACTATATAGTTGGGCAATGAATATTATTGGCTGAAAGATCTAGATATACATACATATATGCAACGTATTAAATTGTATAACAGTTTCACATTAATAAATATTAAAAGATAATTTTTAAAAATTGCGCAAATTTTTTTTCAAATAATGTTTGTTATTCATATTGATAGAATAGTGTTGAAATGCCTTATTGTTTGACACAAAAATTTACTGAATTCTTTAATTAGCCAATAAACATCAATCTAACGCAAGCCGTGATGAACGACCGGACGAATTACTCTATGCTTGGCTTTATAGGCCTATAAAGCTATATATAGATATCATTGCACTGACGTAACACCTAATCAGAGATATTATTTTGACCGCCAGATCACTTAATGAAGAGTAAAAAAACGACTTAACCATATTAATCTCTGAACTTTTAATTTCTTACTACTATGTTGATAATTATTAGGAGTAAAGAGAATAATATTGACAGATAAATCCATCATCGACAGACAATTTGAAGAAAGAGACGTGCAAACTGTGCAAGATGAGCATGCAAACTATTTATTGTACATATTGTATATCACCCGTCTGCTGCTAGTGCTATATATACATATATGCCGTATGTATATTTATATATTACTAAAACGATGATAGCATCACTTTGAGACATGGAACAGTTATTAGATAATAGTATGTCTTTATGTATATATATGTTTGATTCAAAAACCCAGTTAATGAAGTATTTATAAGCATAAAAAAAATCGTCGGCAGCTAACACCCCTGTGTAAATTTTACACTTAGTGATCTATTATATTGTAATGCGTATTTAATTAATATATACTTTATTTAGATTAATATATCACGTTTAAAGTCAAATAATTAGATATAAAAATGTACTAATAAATGTCTATACTTATGTTGACAAATTTAGCAAATAAAAAGTAGATAGTTTATAACAAGTGTATAACTTCAATGGGTTGAAGTGAATATCAGTCTGAAAAAGTGTGTTTATTTCAACAGCCAATATATTATAACAATCAACAGAAAATGGTTATCAATATTATCATGTACACACTTTTGTAGCCTTAGATATAGAGATCAGTTTCCTTTTTTTATAATTTACTTTTCACTGATCATACTATTGAATTTTGGAAAGCTAAAAATTATTCACATTTGTTTAAACCAAACTCTTTTATAGTGACCAACGTAACAGTATGTATAGGCAGGTTACAATAATATATGTCATTTGTTTAAATTACTTTGCTGGCCATGACAATGTATACATTCTATGAAACGCCTGCTACTCCCATCCTTTCGCGACAATAGCGACCTGTTAAAATCATCTTGGAGACAGGCTATACTTGCATGACCTATAACTTTCATACTTTAATTTCACTATATATGCGCTTGACTATTTCACTATATTACCAGCATACAAATACGTCTGCTTTTGCCAAATAAGATATATATATTTAATAATAATATTTGTTATTATAAAGTTCATAATATGTTCATCTACTAACTCATCATTAAGTTTTTCTATTAATTGTGAAATACATGATGTCAACTAATTTTACTTTAAATTTTTCGTCATTATTTATCATTCTACTTTTTAAATATACAAATATAATTTACGCTATAGATTCTAATTAAACATACAAACACTTACGCGTTATAAAAATGCAAAATCAAATATGTCAAATTATGTGATATTTTGAATAATATATATTTATAGTTATAGGTACTGACTAAATATATACACACAGAGAATATCCGATCTATTAAGACAACTGCAATAATCATATATAAAAATATAAACTTAGTTTGTTAGATTTTATAAAACAATAACGTAAATAATACTAAATATTAAAATAATAATAACAAAATATTTATATTATTAAAGCAGCTGCAAATATAAACCAGGTCAAAACTATATATTATGAAACGTTAAATTATGTATGTTAGTGAAAAATAAATCATACACTAACTAAAAACACAAATTGTAGAATAACTAGTAGAAGTGCAAACGAATCATAATTATGGTGAAAACTTATAGCATACAGTAGTATAGCGTTGCATGGATTCAGAGTAGAGTGAATGCAATATATATACTTGAAATTAGTGAATCTAAGACAATAATATATGTAACTGTATTGAGGTATACTAAAGACTAGATATCTAAAAAAATATTCTGCAAATATTTTCATTAAGCTAAATTTATGTAGAATTATACGGACCTATATACACTATAATGTTCAAGACAGTGTTAAATCCCATGCAACAGCAATGCATATCGCACAAATTAAAAATGAAATACATGTTAGCAAAAAATTAAATATATAATTAAAAAATTTCTATATAACATGCGGGTATGAATTAATGTGAGCTGATTCCGTTCTGAATTATAATAATATAATTTTATAAATAGTAAATTTCAAACCTACAACTGCAATATGGCTGGTGTAAAAATCATTTTTTTATGTAATGTATCAGTAAATACCAATTTTCGGTTTTTGTATATTAATTTACTGTTTGTAAAACATTAATCAAATTTTAAATCGAATCGAAAACATTGATAAATTTTTCGAAGTTTTCTCAATTGAGAAAAAATTCCTATTAGTTGGAGAAAAGTACATTAAGTAAATTACATTACTTAATTATTCATTGAATAATTTTAGCAGATGAAACATTGTAAAACTAGACTTAATAATATTTACAACCAAAAGGGAATTTGGTTAACCCTTCGTATGTGGAAAGGGGGGTGGCCCTGATTTTTTTAATGAGTGGGTAAAATACTTTTATATAACTAAAAAATATAACAAATATAATTTTACATGCCAAAAAATTGCGTTATTATTGAACTATTTTATACCTCCCTGAGTTTTCATACTTGCCGATGATATTAGGAGCGAAAACTTGCAACATTAGCAGAAAAAATAAGTTTATCGTAAATTATATACATATAACTTCAATAACGAAATTATTTATTAAAATAACTAGCAATTTTAAATATTACTCAAACAGCATTTATACTACTTATAGCTTATTTATATAAGTAATGAAATTAAAATATATACCAAACAAATATAGATCATGTGATCTGGAATCAGATGCAAAACGAATAAAGTCAATAAGTTGCATTGATCAAATGTTATAGAATATATAGCATATATGGTTATTTTCTTATCGTTTTCCCAACTGAAGTTTATGTCATAATCAGATCATATAATGATTGAGTGATTCTAATCGATTAATTTTTTTGAAAATAAAAATAGCTCGACAAGTCTTTAGAAGGTATATGTATACCAAATTTCAGCTTATTCAGATGATAGGAAAATTGTTTTTCCAAGGGGGCCTCCAAGTAGCAAACCCTACAAAATATGTCCACGTACGAAGAGTTGAAAGGGATTTTTCTTAAAATAATTATTCATTATGTGAAACGTTGACAGAAACATTTGCATAAAGTTCCCATTTTAGTTTGGAACATGTAATATTTCAATCATAATTAATAAGAAGTCCACCGACAAAAAGCCAGATTAAAGTTCTGATAACATTTTAACCACTATGTGTGAGCAAAAGCTGTACAGTTTATTGTAAATATGTCAATCATTTATATAAAAAGAACTTGTTATGTAACTTTTTAGGTATTATTACTGT
Source organism: Coelogynopora nodosa (assembly GCA_034780555.1). Classification (NCBI taxonomy): domain Eukaryota; kingdom Metazoa; phylum Platyhelminthes; order Proseriata; family Coelogynoporidae; genus Coelogynopora; species Coelogynopora nodosa. The sequence continues at coordinate 59,034 of JAUZND010057775.1, forward strand.
ACAATGATTTGTAATGTGTTTTTATAAAACGAAACTATGTAAGGAGGTCCGTTTTTAATATATATATATATATATATATAAAACATACACATTGATTACTCTTTTTGAAAAATAATATTATTGACAGTAAAATAATTAAAAGCATTACAAAAAGCAAGATAAATTAAAATCTACTTTACTTGTTTTATTTTACTGAATACAAAAACAAATTCTCAAAACAATCATCAACATTTGTTGTGTAGATATATATAAAAGAACATTATGTTTTACTTATTTTGCTTTTTTAATATTAGAGTATATTAAACAACGATTTATGAGCAAATCAAACCAGGGGCGCTTTCAATAACCAAAGTTATTATTTTTATCAAGGTTAAACAAATATATTTAATTAATGAATAATTAAATCGTAAGAGTGAATTTAAATTATTGAACATATTTAATTATATTGAACAGTTAAGGTAAACATATTAGGCATAAATACAATGAACAGAAACATAAAGTTTCGCTTTAAAAAATTACACTTCAGAATGATTAAAATCAATTAGTACAATAGAAGCCAATAAAGATATGAAGGAAGTGAAAGCCGATACACATTACAGAACTCTTTAAATAAATCACCAGGACATTTTTTGGTGTCCCATCTGTCTGTGTATTCTAGTTATCCGATATAAGTTTTAAAAATTGTCCTTTCATGACATTCTGTGACTTTTGACCACCTGAGGTAATATCACAAAAAGAGTCATCAACATACCGGGTTTTGTTATGGCGAGGTTAGGTAGTTATATTTATTCGACAGTAATCATTTTAGTGTGCAATAAACTTTTAAAGAAGAACATATTTTTATTGATTTATACCAGTATACATTATTAATAAATCTGAATTATTTATGTAAACCTTTTTCTTAAATATTAAACAAGTCAAACTCGTGTATCGCTTTATTTAATCATCATTTTATAGATTTACTTATTAATTTATCCAACCTTGATGGGGAGAAATATGCTTATCGAAAACGCATTTGACTTTTAAAATATAATTTCAGGTAGGTTATAGATTGATTTGGACAATTTTTTATCTGTGCATATCAGTATTTTCATAATGTATAACGTGTTAACAAACAACGAAAGTGGAGGTTGGTTAATAATCTGATTTGTTAAACAATTATTAATAAAAAAATAATTAGCATGCGTTTTTTATATTTAGAAAGCCCAATAGAAAATGGAGAACCATTAATGTCATTAATAAGTATGTTTTACTTGAGTTTGCAATAAACGTAATAATCATGAAGAGTTCACATGTCTAAGAATTAATCAAAATATTGACATCCAGAATAATGCTTTTTTATACAATAAATAGAATTATGTAAATATACTACTTTTATATTAGTATATTTGTTTTAAAGTGTTTTAAAGTGCACATTGACATGCCTAACAAACCCCGCTAATTAATCGACTAGTACAGGAGAGCATGAGGGGAGACTAGAACTTGTTCGAGACAAACAAAACAGCTTTTGACCACGGACGTTTCCCTAATTTGTTGTAATGATTATTTTTTATAATGAAGAATAATGGCTAATAAATATGGACAATCACATACATTGATTTTACTTTAACGCACACTCCGACTATTGTTAAAATTATACTTTTTAAAAATATATTCAATATTTCATATATAATATATAATATTTACAAATGTATCATAAATAATAAACATTTTGAAACATCTCAAATTCATCTTGAGTAAGAAATTAAGTAAATTAGTATGTAAGTATTAAGTACATATTAATTAAGTAAGTGATCATGTATGAATTATATAAATATATTGTTATTTAATGTCGAAATTCAATATACCCAATTTAGTCAAATTGGTTTATACAATTTACACAATTGGTTCCATTTACTTGATCTGGTTTATCAATTTTTAAAGCACAATTTTATGTCTAATTTTGCCATATAAATTGATAGCCAATATAAGAAAGTTTAATCTGAGAAATTATCACCTTGTTTTCAAAAAATATTTTAAAATGTGAATCGTCTACATTGGGCCTTCTATACAGGGTTAATAAACTATTGTACGACTTATGAATAATTTAGAAAAAGCAATTCTGAAATATATGGAGATCACACAATCAAACCACAAAAGGTGACAGTAGTATCATTCTCAATTTTCACTCAAGAAAGTTTCAAAGTGGCGAATCCGGGTTACCTCGCTTGATAACCGCCTTGTTGAAGGAACTAAATGATCAAAATAGTTACCAGGATGTGATTCACATTGCTATCATACTTTGCTTCAGAAAAAAGTAATTGCATTGGAAATGTGATAGCCTATATGTAATGCCATTTTGATAAAAACTGAACCGAAATAATTATGTAAGTGATCATAGTTAGTTACATATGAAATTATTTATTTAATTATTTATTGAAATAGCCGTATATCAATCATAGAGATATGCCGAAACTAAAATGTTGATACACAAATGATTAAAAACGACATCTTTTTTGTAAAGTATATTGTTAATTTTTATTAAAAACTTCTTTGAGACAAATTCAGTTGGTATGTCTGTTTCAGTGTTATATAATAAATTGTAAATATTTAAAACAAAACAGTGTATACAAAAATTTTACACATACAAAATTTAATACGAACACTCCCAATAATTTCAAAAAATAGAATTCCTTAATAACAAGTATTATTTTATTAAAGTCAATAATAAAAGTCAATAACGCAAAAAGATCAATGATTTTTTTATACTAAACAAAGGATATAATGAAATAAAAAAATTAGCTCCTGTATACTAGATATTGGAAAACACAGATAAGCATTAGAAATGTTAAATTGTTTCAACCTTACTTATGTTAAAATAATTTAAAACGTCACAACATACCGAACTATATCGGGTGATGATTTACAATCACCAAAAAGTTAAAATTAGAGTCTTACCGATTTGACCATTGATAAGTATAGCGTTTTCATTGCGACCACTATCAATGGGATGAATTTCAATTTCAATGGACTCCATTCTAGTGAAAAAAGGGAACTGGGTTGACATGTGTGGTGGAGAAAATTGGTAATCCATTATAAAATGCGTATTAGACAGTGGGTATTAAAATAAGGAATATTTCAAGGTTCTTTTATATAGTTGGTTTTAACAAGGCTACCTGATGGAATAAATTAATAATAAAATTGTGATTCTTCCTTTGCAACATGTTAAATAAAAATAAATATACACTGATAAGCCTTTGTTCCTGTAAAATCCTTTATTCATTACAAATGTTCGGAGTTCCACTCTATATACATGTAGTACAATGAATAAGAGTAACAGCGAGAGACAAGTATTATGTAATACATTATAATACTCTTGGAGTGGAATTCCGAAAATGTGTTAAGTATAAAAAAAATTACAGAAACAAGGGCTTATCAGTTTTTTAATTTTTTCTGTATAAATTATTATTACACTAAAATATAATACCAGACAACAGTTTCAATATATTATATGATGCAATTATAATAATAAATATAACACTAATTATGTGGAAATATAACAGACAAGTCAAAGTATTGAACCTGATTATAAATTAAAAAACTACACATTGTTTTCAAAATACCATTAAACATTGTAATATATCGCTAAATGTGAACATGACTTCTGTATGTGTGTACTGTAAGTATCGGCATCGAATAATTTGTTGTGAACTTTGGTAATGTAAACAAATTATACGCACGAGTAAATATTAATTACGGACTTTGCTATTTTGCTTAGACTAAATTAATAATTTCGGACTATGACTGTGACCGATTATTATAAAGTAGGTATCAAAAGTAATTGTTTCTAACAAAACAGACAATTTGAAGGATTAAAACAGAAGTAAACATTTTCAGAATGATCTGTAAAGAAAAATCATCACGAAGTCTCTAATTTAATATGGATATATATAATGTATCTGAAGCAGACGAAGATCAAATATTAATTATATATTGTTTGCAATAAACATGTTAAACAGCACACTCCTTTAGTAAAGGAATGTATGAACTGAAAAGTAACACGATCACTACCAACTACAGGCCCTGTACAGCAACAAGTAAGTACAATTTACCTTTACAACTACAACTACACTGTGTCAACATTAAAATATATATATTAAATGTGCAATCTATTATATTATTTCGAAATATAGAATAACAATATGGCAGAAAGAAAACATAAATAACACATAAATAATGTCGAAAATACAATTATTTATACTTATTTCTTTTATATACATTAAGTGAATTTATGTTTAGTGTTGAACTAACCATGTCAAAACTCAAGAAAGTTTTTAAAGTATCCATAGCCTAGTTTTAATTTTTTGTACTTACACAAATATATATATCTTTACAATATCTACACATATATTTTTTCGTTTAAAACAAAAAAATTGATGATGAAGTTTGTAAAAACGTTTCAGAATCTTTAATAGTTTGAACATTAATATGTTGGCCTAATATAAATAGGCTAAATATATGTTTTTTACAAATAATATTATTATTTATATATGTTTTATTAATTATTATATTAATAAGAGTTACATCCTATGCAGTTTTCAGCTATTTTTAAGTGAATTTCGAAACCAAACAAAATGTTAATGTTTCCAATTCACCAGACGATAGAAAATATATGTAATAAATTAGGATGCAAGTTTGGTTTTGGACTCTGGATAAATACTTTTAAAAGGCTTTCAAAGCACCTGAAACTTATTAAAACTATTTAAAAACAAACCATTTTGTTTAGTTTATGTTTATGTTTAAGATTTAGTTTTAAATTCAGTTTTCAAAACCTTGAATAGCTTTCAAAACGTGTTCCAAACAAAACATAAACTCACACAATGCCTCAGAGTAAAAACCAAGTAAACAAAGATAGGCATATTCATAGAAGATATAGAGTAATGTGCAAAACAGCCTGAATGAATTAATAGCAAGGTTATACTTTGTGCAAAAAGTCCTGACTAAAAGCAGAAATCAGCAAAGATCATTTTGTAGTAGAAAGCGATATCAATAGTAGGATAATGAAACACCATTTCCATTAATAAATAGTCATATAACTATTATTATGACAACATAATAAATAGTAACACACTGAAAAAGCTAAAAGAAGAGAATAATATTGAAAAGCAGAAATATATGCCGGCCGCCTTGAGTGCAAACTATATGATGTTGTACTTGATGCAGTCTAACAGCAGTTGAATAATATATATATATATATATATATATAAGTGAAAGCTTTTTTTAGCTGTAATAGTAATCAATAAAGCTGTTTAAAATCATGGAAAAAATATTTTTAATGCATATGTATTTGCCAGGCGCATGCTTTATCATTAAAATCAATCATAATTATATTTGATTCAAATCATAATAAATATTTCATGTCAAAAAGATTGCTGTCATTAAATGATTAATGATTAAAAAGGAACATGTTATGTTAGACAAGCCAACACCTAGTTTAAACAGGCTACTTGACTTTTAACCCTTCCGATTATTGTCATAATCAAATGTGATGTGACATGGTATATCAGCTTCCTGTTACACTTTACTTTAAGTGTTGATATTGCTACATTAAATAATAATTTAAGAAAAATGCTTATGGTCTTTGTTTGCAAAATAAACTTTTTTATGAGCTATTTAATATATCTCAGTTTGTTACTGGCATCAAAATCTTGAATTTGCACCTGGTATGATCTTCCAATAATATCCTGTCCATATTTAGAATTTCTGAAAGGAGACAGGGGATTCAAATCAATCTAGGTGTGGACCCTCCGTTAGAATGATAAAAACAGAATAATATTTGACTGTTATTTTAAAACAAAATAATATTTCAAAATATCATAATAAATATTTTCCTGTTATAAAAAATAATATTTGTATTATTATATTATTGTGAAAAGTAAACAAATATTGATCATTCATATGCTCTAATTAATTATAGCAAAATAATTATATAGATATGATTACTTAAACATTAGTAAACAAAATAAATTTGTAATTATTCATATTATTATTATAATACAATAAAAATATCAAAATGCAGAACAAGTACATTGGTACATGAATTCTTCAACAAAACACAAGAGCAAGTGTGAAAGCGAGAGTGCAATAAAAGTTTTTAAATATATATATATATAAAATATGCAATAATGGGATTGATTAATTGCCTGAAGATTATGATAATTATAAGAGTAAAGTACAAGTGACAATATAATTTAGCTTGAAAATACTAATATGGTGACATCACAAACAACTATTTTCTTCCGTCAGTTTTAGGGTGAAACTTGAGCTGAATTGTAATGCATTTAATCTCAAATTAGAGTTATAAATGTATAAATAAAAAAGAAATTCACATGAATATTATTGTAACAAATATTGTTGTAAAGGTAAAGTCTAGTAGATCTAAATTCTAGAGAACAAGCGTAGATTCATAATTAAGATAATAAAAATACTCTTAACTTTAATGAGATGCTATTTTTCTAGTAGGTACCTTACCTAGTAACAACAATTTCAAAGTGTTATACATAAAAAAATTAACAATTGGTTATGACAAAGTTTTTCTTTAAAAATAAAATAAAGCCAATTTAAAAAATTATTTTGTAATACTGCATTATTATATTATTCATTATATTGATATATCACTATCATTTTTGAACATCTCTTCTTAATATAATTATGTAGTCATTTATAATAACAACTATTTTTTGGTTGAAACAGATGAGAAGTTTGAATCATATCCACCCAAAACTTAATCAAAAACTCTGATTCATGCATTTGTTATTTTATGTTTTGATAACTGTAACTCATATCCCAAATCAGGATATATTTAAAACATTTAAAATATCATAGCATGATTAGTTACTGGATCTCTATATATCAAAATGTATATGTTACGGTCAATATGCATTTGAAATGCTAACTGAAAAAGAATAAATTGTGGAAGTCGATTGTCATCAAACCTAGTATATCAAATAACTGGAACTCAATATGTAAAGTTGACTTAATTGACATGCAAAGTCAAAAAGATAGTGTATCATTTTATAATAAATTATCAGGATCATCTGACTATATATTTAACTTTGAGACTATTGAAAACAAAGATTGTATAAGAAGTTGCATAGCCCTTAATTTAATTTTTTTGTGATAAGGGCATAACCCAAATTCTTCAATGAGATAATGACCAAGAATTAGTGCAACCAATTTTGTCAAACCAGCTTTTGACTAGTCACAACACATTTTGCCATATTTCAGGTATTAATTGTAACATATATAACATAGTTGTACCATATCATTATATAATGTAGTTCTGTATATATATATATATATAATAAATAATGTCATTAAAGCCTTATTTAAAATACCTCCAATATTTATAAGTTGAAAAGTAAATTAGCTTCAGAGTGAATATTTCCACTTGTTGTATTTTATACAAATGGGCTAAAAATTAATAAATAAGAAATTACTAAAAAATATATTTTATCTTGGCAGTAATATAAAAAAAATTACAAAAATGACAAATTCTTAAAAAAATATGATAAATTTCTTCATTTTAAATTTATTACTAAATGTCATTAGTTAATTGTATGCTGATATAAATGCATTACCTATTTAGGAAAAGAGCTATTATTTTATAAAATTAGTCATACATGGGGGAAACAGTGTATGAAAAATCTTTTTTGAGAAAAAGTGAAGATTTTATTGACTAATTTTTATTTACATGAAAGTGCACATTTTAGTAGCAATTACAGTTTTTACGAAACATTACATTTATTAATTATTTATCCTTTTTCTTAAAAAGTAAAAGTTGTATAATTTTTTTTCTCTTTATTCCTTAAAAGACAAATTGTATATGAATTATTTGTTTGTCACAAAAGGATTATTAAGTTATTCTTCTTTAATGTGTTGCCTTTTTTAACAAATGAACATAGTATCATTTATAAAGGCTGATTTTTATTATTAGCTGTTCTGTTTTGCAAAATGTTTTATTTTGTTTTGTCTCTTGTTGCCTGTTTTAACAAAAGTAACATTATAATAAAAGCATACTTTTGTCAACTAAGTGTTATTGTTATTAATGAAAGTAACATTTATATTATGTAATGACAAGTAACACTTTCATTATACTGTTCAATAACACAAGAATTCATGTTTACAAAAGAATCACATAATTAATTTTAAATATTTTGTTTTAATTATAATGAAATGTGTTTATGGTAAAAATTACATTAAATATGTAATTAATTATAATAACTTATATCTAATGTTTAACAAGTGTTATGTTTATTATTTATAAATTTTAAAAAATTGTTAAGTTAAAAATAAATGTATTAATGAATATAAATGTTCATCATAAAGTATATTTTAAAATTAAAAATAAATTCTATTTACTCATATATAAGACAGGACTTAATTATACAAAAATAATATTTAATTATATATTTAAATTCTATTTATACTAAAGAAAGAATTTTTTTTTTGTAATAAATCATATATGTATCTTGAAATTATGCTCTTAATAATTAAAGTATTACACATTATAATTTGTGTTAAATTAAATAATTATTAAAATTTTATATTAATTACTGAAAGTATACTACTATTATAAATAAATGTGGAATAAACAAATGTATATAAAATGTAAATATTAATATATTTTGATTAATAATTATATATTTACATTAATGGAATAAGATTTTTATATTTATTGATATAAGCAATTATCACGAATACCTAATAAATAGTGTAAAGAAAAAGGTATACATTTTATTTTTCTATATGTAGGTAAGTATGTAGTACCAAAATTATATTTTATTATAAATAAAGGTATATTTTTATATATTTGTTATTACAAATAAATTGAAATTACAAATTGAAAATAAATATATCGCCATTTTATTGATTTTATTGAATTGTATTGCTACACTTTTATAATATTTAATGTGGTTAATGTATTGTTTAGTGGCATACAATTTATTTACATATAAAAATGAATTTGTATATTAAAATTCACACTATTAATAAGTGAAGATAAAGCTTAAAAGCAACAGTGTGGAATGTTGGAAAATCTCTTCCTGCAGAATGGAGAAATCAATACAAACCAGTATGCATTCCATTTATTCTCTATAACAGAGGCAATTTTAAGGAATTAACCTGAATGTGCCAAAATATAAGTCGTTTTAGGTAAGGTTTTGCATCAGTGCAATAAAGGGATAAGATTCTGTACCAATGATATCTAAGTTGGGTTATATAAAATAAAGACTGAAATGTAAGGACATATAGTCATCTAATAGATGTCTTCATAAAATTAAAATTATTACACTTTTTCAATATTTTATAATGTATTGTAAAATAAATAAAATTACATTAAATATGTTTTTATATGTAAATAATAGGGAAGAACTAATAATTTTATTTTATGCCACTATTAGTATTACCTTTCTTTAAAGTCTGTATATAAAAAGTCTGTATACAAAAAATCTGTAATAAAAAGTCAGTAATAAAAAGTCTGTATATAATCATTTTATATTTTTACTTAATTATTATCATTACAGAAAAGTAAAAATATGTTTGCATATTTGATAAGAATTATTCACTTAAAAAAAGAGTACTATTCATATTAAAGACAAAGTCAAAGAAAGGTTATTTATTGAAATGGTTATTATAACGATTATACTAATATGAAAAGCATGTATGTTCATATTATTAATTATATTATAGACAGTAATTAATTCAGTAATAGACATTTTGTTTGACTGTTTACTATGATGTACAATGGTACATTTACATGAATGATATACAAAATAAATGCCAATAGTATACTGATTATACAAATATTTTAATAATTTATGTTCTATCTTAATAATGATATTAGAGTTAAATTAAATGTCTAAATTTTACATTTTTCGCCAAAGCAAAACACATAGTACAAATTTTACTCACAAAAAATAATCTAAGTTATGTCTTATTTTCGAAAATACAACAAATAAAACAAATACATGAAATGACAATATATATTATATAAGTTAAATTATTATTAATAAGAAAATAAACATATTTTGTTCACTATGTAAAACACCAAAAGTAAAAATAACTTTTGAAAATATTGTAAGGAGACAAACACCCCTTCTTTGTAAAAATAAAGGAAAGAAGTGAGAAATGTAAGAGAGTAGAAAAGAAAAACAATAAACATAAAGACAGATTCATGTAAGCTGAAGAACAAATATACAACAGGAATATGCAGGGTAACAAACAATCATATTTCAACCATAAATGAAAAAGCAATTATGGATGAATAACACTATAATACATAGCTTGCAGAGACATCCCCATCCCCAATTGTTTGTTTGTGAAACCTTCTACACAGAATCATTGTACACCAGATCTGTCCTGATAATGGCCAGCATTAACACCTTGCTACTGATTGACCTGACAAACTGTATAATTGTAGGAAACATAATGAATTCCTTATTGAAAGTATCTGCATTCATATCTGGTCAATCATGTATGCCTGTGTTGCCCTTGTCTTGTACTGGAGATTGGGTGTCAAGGGGGAAACATGTATTAAATTTCTATTTCATAAAGTATAATTACTGTTCATATTTAGAAATAATAGTTTTCTTGATATTTAGTTATGTACATTATTTGATTAGTATAACATTACAACTGCATGATTCAAATAATGTTAATTGCTGACAATCAGACAATGCTTTAATGGTAAAAATAGTTTTAGATTTTTTGCATATAAAAAAAGTAAAAAAGTTGAGTTTTATATATTGTGCAATTTGTTATCAATATTTTATCACTATATAAATAAATAGCCTAATTCAATACATCCTATAGTATAACCTTAATTTTTGAAATAAAGAATCAAATTGTTTGCAAGAATAAAAAAATTATAGTTACAAAATTAAATAATGTATGTATTTTTAATTAGAACAATTTTTTAAATAATAATAAGAAACAAAATATCACAGTCTGATTATTACATGTATAAATAATATCACAATATGATATAAATTTATTCGATAATAAAGCTTGTGGCAACAGTTTTATCATACTCACATCATTAAAAGGCTCACAGATTGCCTTATGCTGCAAAATAAGACAGAAGTAAAAGCCAAAACTATTACTTGACATTTTATCAGCATCACCTATAAAACTTTTTTTTTTAATTAAAAATTTGAATTTAAAAAATCTCACCAAAGTGCCTATCATAACAAATTAAAATGTAATAATTGTCATATTTAATGAGTTTGAACTTCAATGCATGAACTTTATTTGTTTTACCAACATATGTCTATAATATATCAATAAAACATAATTTTCTGATGATTCAGACACTTTACATGGTATATTAAATTATACACATTGATTTTTAGTCTTGGTTTATTGTGAAATTACCCATATATATATATGGATAGATAAGTTATGTTTTAATAAAAGTAGCATTTCAATTTTACACTGACATCCGTTAATTTCATTTGATTTTCATTTTACTAACTGATAAAGTAAAAATTCTGATAATATATAACACTTTTATTAAATAAATTGTTAACTCTGGTTAATATGGACTTCTAAAAAATACAGCAAACAATCAAGAACAGCTAATGCCTAGATTAGGTGACACTATTTATTTAAAAAGTATAACAAAAGTGTGTAATTAACCTTTTAAAGGTAATTCTACATTTTTTTATGTTTGTAACAAACATGCATTACCTGAGCATTACACAGTGAATCTAGTAAAGTAATTCTGAAATTTATATGAGCACTGTATCACTCCTGTATTCATTGGCATCCATTTTACATTATAAGATAAGAAGTTAAGTTATGCCATACACGTTTTTTAGAAGTATTAAGGGATGCTGAACTCAAATATGCTGTATGCCCAGCTCAAAAATGGTCAATAATGAGTCAAAACGGATAAATCTAAGACGGTCGCCATTGAAACCCAAACTACTTAATAACTTAAAAATGAAGCTTTTAACAGCTTAGAAATGTTTTACTGACTAAAAGAAAAGTAGGTATGCTCTATTAGAAAATTTTATTTTCAAGGTCACCTGATGACGTCAGATGTCTATTTTTAGCAGAAACAGAACAAAAATGTAAAATTGGTCAATTCAAGGCCATAAAGTCTTAAATATCAAACAAAATTGTCTCATGCAATTACGCATAAGATGCATGTATTCTTCACTTACTGTGAAAATTTTGGCTTGGATATTAGTATCGAAAGCAGCACAATTGTGAATTAACTAGTGACCCTAACATATGCAGCATGCTATATACAAGATGTATAGACTCAAATAACAGCAAAGATTGTTAACTAAACAACATATATTTTGTGCTTCGAAGTAAACAAAATTTT